>CABEEJ010000820.1:149879-212203 GCA_901482245.1 Timema douglasi
TAAAAGTGCGTATAGACTGGGTGTGCAGTAAATACTGGATTAATAAATGGTACAATGCACCGAACAGTCTCTCTCCATTATCTAAAAATGAATATATTTAATTAAAGCTCGTGAGATTTATGAAACAAAATAATATATATTGTTGCTGAAACATGATGAAAAATAGAGCATCACACTTCACCAAAGAGCATAACAATCTAACAATCAATTCACTTCAAAGTGTCTCAATTAAATATATATATGTATATATATATTATATATAATATATATGTATATATATTATATATATAATGTATATATATAATATATATGTATATATATTATATATAATATATATGTATATATAATATATATGTATATATAATATATATGTATATATATTATATATATAATGTATATATATAATATATATATAATATATATGTATATATATTATATAAATAATGTATATATATAATATATATATTATATATATGCATATATAATATATATTTTATATATAATATATATGTATATATATTATATACATAATATATAAGTATATATAATACATATATATATATGCTTACAGTGCGAAAAATCTTGATTTTATTAAATATTTTAACTAAAAGAGCTTTTATTTTAATAGTACTAAAATTATACAATGATAAATTATTTAGTATTAAAAATTTTCTAATGAACGATCAAAATTGGAGGTTTCCGCCAAGGTAATGAATGTTCCTTCAAAATAATTTTTATGGAAAAATAGAGAGCTGCCTTTTTGTTTTTGTAATGTTAAACAATGCCAGATTGGAATTTTAGGCAAAATAATTAGAGCAAATTCTGAAAAAAAAAAAAAAAGTTTACAGTTCATTAAACTACCCTTAATAGGACTAGATATCAAACTTCAAATATACCTCGGGGTGAATCCTATAATAACCCGTGATGCCAAGTATTAGTCCGATTGGTAAAATGATTTACGCCTCAAGAAAAGACACACAGACAGTTGGCATAGCGAAAACAATTTTTTCGGTTTCACATGGTCATGAGAATTTGACATAACATTATCAAAGCCACGCTGACCTGGCGGTCTAGGGGTAAGGTGTCAGACTTCTGTGCTGGCGGCCGGGGTTCAATCCTCGGTCCCGGCACAGATTTATCTGATTACCAAACTCTTCCTTCAACGCTGACAAGACACCTTGTGAATGTGGGGAATGCCAGGCCTCCGCCATGGTTCGGATTCCACGTTAAACTGTAGGTCCTTCATTCCATCTCACAATCACCCTACCATTACACATGAGCGTAAGTGCGTATAACCCGAACGGGTAGTAAGACGCGGTGCTAATAATAATAATTATCAAAGCCACGAACTCCACTTTTTTTGATTATCACAATAATTCTTTCTCTTGAGGAGTCAAGATAAAGTAAAAATTCAACAGTGTAGTAAGCGTACTAACATTAAATGCCCATATAACTTGTTTCTACAAAATTACATAAATTACAGTGAGTCGATTCCCTTTTATTTTAGTGTAAATGAATATAATTATTTTAATTGTTTGCGTGTAGGCTGAGTGATAAGACTTATCAGAATAGTATTATATTTAAAAAAAAATATCTACAGGGACACATATTTGGATCTGTTTATATTCGAAGTATGAATGTTAATTGAGTGTCTTTTTATATCCCCTATGCATCTTACTAGAGTCTATCTAATAGAGGTGTGCGAAGTCAATTTGTTCAATTCTAAGCGAATCGAATAGGCCTAAATGATATATTCTCAAAGCTGAATAGAAGTTTAAATAATTTTCGTTAGTTGTTTTACGCTTGAAAAATATTATATTGTATTTAATTAACTTACTTTATGTACTAAAATTACTTGGAAATAGTTTTATTGCACAATTGTTTGTAATATTTTGTTTAATCAATCTGATAAAACAAACATACACACAAATCACAACATACAGTTCGTTTACTACAAATTTCTTTCACATTAATATTAATTTGTAATGTAAAAAACAGCTCATATTGACAGTAATTGAATAAAAATTGAGTATTGGAGCTCTCAATATTTTTATTGGCGTATCTTCGAAGCCGTATTTTTTTCGAAGCGAAATTGAAGCTGATATTTATTTCGAAACCAAGTCAAAGTTTCGAAGGTTCGAACATCCCTACCATCTACAGTGGGACTGTAGGTAAGTGACAGCTAGCAGAAGGTTATTCACTGCAAACATTAGCTAAATATATTATCAGAAGTGTATGATCATACTTTTTATTGATGAATAAAATTTCTAAGCATATAATTATCATTTTTAAAGAGGTTAATATTATTTACGTTCAGCCAATGTTTGCAATAAGGAACCTTCTGCTGGCTTTCACTTTTCTACACATTACGGCTGTAAGAATTTTAACCAAACTATAGGAGAATGAATAAGAAATATATCATGCATAGGAAATACACGCGCATTTGCACGGAGAAAAAATGGAGAACCAACCGTCTTTTAAAAACGCGATGCACACACAAACTAAACATTCACAAGTGTAGTATAAACATGGCCAAGATTGATGAGGCATTTATGTTTTTATGTCTTACTTAAAAAGTTTTTAGTATTCATTTCAAGTCCCAATGATACGAAAGAAAGGCGTGGTGCAAGTGATTTAATTTTATGTGTGTGTTTATAAACTATGTTAACCAAACCGTGGTTGGGGACTTTAGAATTGTATTCAAAATAAAAAAATAGGTTTTTTGACAGATACAATTAATATTATTCCTCAGAAAACGTTGCATGTATGACTACTAAAAACAAAGTTAAATGTGTTTGTATTAGAAGTTATATATAAAAAAAGCGGCCAGCCAAATAGGGAGAACATATTTTAACAAGTAAAAAAAAAAAGCTATATTCTGGCTGCGAGCAAGGAAGGGGGTGAAATGAGTAGACTATTTTTTTAGTGAATAGTTTAGTAGAAGGGGGGTAAAGGTAGCCTCTACCTTGCCTTTGATGTGGTTTCCAAAGTGAATTACCAACTGTTTAGTTGGGAGGAAGAGCCGCCCGAAGTGCCAGTAGTTTCTGCAGTAATACTCTTTCCTCTAGCGAAAGGTTTGGATGGAAAGGGGTTGGTAGGGGGTGTCAGGAGAAGGGAGGAGAAGAGGAGGGACTGCGAGCTCCTTCGTGTGGAAATAACCAACCACCTTCCTTCTACTTCTCATTCGCAACAGAGGATTAAATAATAATGTATTAATGCAGCGGTTTTATTCCCGAAACACAAAACTAAGTCTAGTCAAGTTTTGGAAGGTGGGGAGTGTGAGATTGAGAAAGAGGAAGAGAAAGGACTGAAAGGAGAGTGTAGGGGGATACGTTGCCTTCGCTTCCCTCTCTCACTATCAAATTCCCCTTTCCACCTACCCAGCCCCCTCTAGTGAAACATCCCACTAAACTCTTCCCCCCTCCAAAGTGAGTGTTTCCTTGTAGATTGTGGTTTCACCGAGACGTTCCCTCCCGGGAAAGTGGCATTGTTTAGAGCGCTCTCCCACGTTGAATTACCTTTTGACCGATTTGCTGGCATTAATTCCGTTACCAGAAGGAACGTTCAAATTACCTTACGTTTTTATTGTTAAGTTTTGATCCAAACTTTATTTGCTTGGAGTTTTCTAGGTATAGTGATATAATTAGAAAAAATATGACTAATATATTTGTTGTTTACTCATTTCTACGTCTTGATATACTTTCTAAGGATTATAACAAGTTATAGTATGTTTCCAGCAGAAAGGTCAGTTTGAAAAATACAAACATTTATCTACTTTTACTATATTAAATGGTGACCTGGTGGTCTAGCGGTTAAGGTGTCAGACTTCTATGCTGGCGGCCGGGGTTCAATCCTCGGTCCCGGCCAAGATTTATCTGATTACCAAACCCTTCCTTCACCTCTGACAAGAATCTTGTGAATGTGAGGAATGCCAGGTCTCCACCGTGGTTCGGATTCCACGTTAAACTGTAGGTCCTTCATTTCATCTCACAATCACCCTACCATTACACATTAGCGTAAGTGCGTATAACCCGAACGGGTAGTAAGACGCGGTGCTAATAATAATACTATATTAATAATATCCATTTCTATAAACATTGGAGCTAATCACAAAAACTAGTTCGACGCTTTTGAGTGGTCGGTAGCATGTCTGCCCAAAAGAAGCTAAGGCTTCCGGGTTTGATTCTTGGCATAGTCAACACATTTTTTTATGGGTGAAATTAAAGTTTGCCCTTTAACAGTAATTAGTTAACGGCTGGGGGCTGGGAATGGTGTTTGTTCTAGATTATTTATAAATCGTTTACTGGTATTATCAGTCAGTTTAAATAGTACACGTTATATACCAAAAAATATACATATTCGAAATTATAGCTTGAGAACCCCTCACTTGATGTAAACATCTATAGTTTTAGTCACTTTTATGGCTATCATATATTGTTCTTCCCACCAAAATCCTACTATAACATCGCATAGTTGCGCTGTATTAAGTATTTTACTTTAATAAACAGTGGAACAGAAGTCATTGAAACCGTTTTGTCATAATGTTCTATGGTAATTATTATTCTGCACTAATATCCCTTCATACTCTAATAAAAAGTTTAGTCTTACCTTGATTGGTTCAACTATCGCCCAACAACATATGCTGCAGTATAGTGGAAACAAACAAGCTAATAAGTTGGATACACTTCATGGTAAATGATGTATATAGAAAATATATTTTTGGTATTATTTAGAGAAATTAATCAATATTGGTTAAAATAAATTTTGATTTTGTTTTAGTGAGTTTAAATGACAATCACAGTAGTGAAAACTAGGAATAATGTACAATAACAGAGAATATAATATGTAGATGAAAAACATAAAAATAGACAAATAATAATTTTTTGAGAAGTGAAGATGATGCTATTATAATAAGTTATACAGAATTAATCATGACAAAAGGATTTGTAATATATTTAAGGTTTAAATAATTTAATTTTATTATATAGATTGTAATATTAAAAATTTAAATAGTTTAATAAAACAAATTGATTAACTTCTCGTTCTTATATTTAATCCTTCTTTTCCATTGGTTGATGGCGGCGTTAGTTGCCAAATACTAGATTTTTATAAAGACTGGACCATATTGCAATAAAATAGAAGCTACTAAATATTTTTGGGTACTTATTTTATACGATTATACATACCTTCAGCTACTTTTAAACATAGCTTACGTTGTTATTTAAACATTTTTCCTATCGTGAGATAAGTTTTTGTAGACCCTCGTCATAGAAGTCTGCTACCAGCGAAGAAAACCATTCCTGAAAATTAGTTTTCAACTCGTCACCGGTATGGAAATGCTTGCCGAAGAGGAACCTTTTCATATACAGGAAAATATTGTAGTCCCTAGGTGCAAGGTCAGGACTATAGTGGGGTTGATCTAATTACTGTCAGCCAGAATATTTTATGAGAGCGTGCGTTTGGGCAGCAGATTGGGGCTTCACATTGTCATGAAGCAACAACACTCCAGCAGACAGCAGGCCACAACCTTTATTCTGGATTGATTGGCAAAGTTTCGTCAAATTCAGACGATACGCAATTGCGTTTATTGTTGTCAACACACATGCATGAAAGGTCAACATTATGGGGTTTCAAAAGATATGGGCGAGAATTTCCACACCGATGATGAAGTGAAAACAAAGGTTCAGCAATGGCTTTCCTCACTGGCGGCAAACTTCTAAGAAGTGGGTCTACAAAAACTTATCTCACGATACGACAAATGATCAAATAATAACGGAAATTATTTTAAAGAGTAGCTGACGGTTTTTAGAATCGGATAAAAAGATTACCCAAAAGTATGTATTACCTATTTAATTTAAAAATGGTCCTTACTTTATAAAACACCCCTCGTATTTAAGGACGACTAGTTTCAATGCATGGTGCTCATCAACTACATCCAACGCGTTGCATGCTATTGCGTGAGTAGCGCCTCAGACCATGTGGCCACTGAAGCGGGTGAATTGACTTTTTATATAGTCCTACATCTTTCAACATAGCACTCACATCATAATTTAATTTTGCCCTAATAAAATTGCATTTGCGGATATGATTGAAATAAATGCTGGTGGGCATGCAGTTTTAATGTCAAGCTCATTTTGACTTGTTTGTCCGTGACTGGAAGTGAGTATCCAACCTATATTATATAACCTGAGGAATGAGGAATGAGCAAATGAGGATGAATATTTATAACATTCCATATTAATCATTATTACCATATTTTAGTGATACTTGTTGAGAAATTAAACAATCAAAATAAGAGTATCAAACTTTTGTAAAATTTATTTTATTTTATAACCCTCTAGTGTATGATTAGATTCATTAATGCTTTTTAAACATTTAAAACCCGCTTTAGTGGCCAAATGGTTTAAGGCTGTGCTTCTTAAACTTTTCCCATAAACGTTCGATGCATATAACCCATATTTTACTTGTCAAAGCAGGACATTTTCTAATGGAATTGTACATCAAGCAGTAGATACAGCATTATGTGTACACAACTTTGTTTCATTGATAAATTTTATGGTTCAATTTTCTTATTAAAGCTACAAGTGATACTAAATCTACTTTAAAAAGTCAGGTCTTTTATATATAAATATATTTTACAGTCCAAACCCGATTCCAGGAAAAACTATTTCGGATAGTGTTGAATTAATACATCATTCCGCTTATATGATAAATCGATATTGCCTGAGGTTTTTAGGCAGTACTAGTTTGCATTCTTATTAACCCATCGACCTTGGACAGATTTCATCATTCACAGTTCACGCGCAAAGATTGTCAGCTAACTGAACCTAACCTGGTCTAACCTAACCTAAACATGGTTTGGCCTAATACTATAGTGGGCTACACTAATTTATCCTATGAGTTAGGTCAACATTTCAGGATTAACGAATTTAGACTAATCTAAGCCAGTAACTTACACTCTTAAGCTCTTAGGATGAATCAATTTTGCCTAGTCTAATCTAGTTGGTCTTGGAATCGGCTTTGGACGGTAACATATATATAAAACTAATGTAGTAACATTTCTATGAATGTCGGCTATTTATATGAAAATTGAATTGTACTAATTGAACAAAGTGTAGTTAAATTAAGGAAGTTATCCCTTCCACGTTGTATTCTTTTGATTTATTTACCTATTTACTTTCTTTTAAAGAAAAACATATTTGTAATACTATAAAAAAAATTAACTCCAAAGTATGATAAATCTTTATGTTTTATGTACTCCATAGCCTAGATATAAGTCTGTCTTTCCTCAGGGTGTTGTCTTGTTTGATTGAAACCCTTGGATAAAAATAGATTAACGTTGGGCTATTTTTGAAAATTTACGATAAGATTTTGTTTAGCATTAATATAATATGAAAAGTATCTACATGATATTAAAATACGGATCATTTGAGAGAGATTACTGATTAGGCTTGGGCCTACTTATTTTTGAAAACTTATTTTCAAACTTTAATAGATTATTTAAAAAAGAAAATACAATTGTTTTATAACATTGATTTTCCTGTGGTCCCATGTGATGACCAGCTTACACACCACCACGGACCCACGATGTTCCACTGACCTGTTTGAAAACCAGTAGTCTAAGGTGTCACATTATCAATAGACAATACTCTGCTGATGAGGTGGAGATGGGGTTGAAATCCCGGTAGGTTTTACTCAAAGTGGTTTTTACTCAGGGGTTTTTCCACTATCCCTCCACGCAAATGTGGGCACATATCCTCTATACAATCTTATTCATACCTTAAAATGAAGTTTAATTAGTAGTAGGCATTCAAAACTAGCAGTGAGATGGAGTGACAATAAAATATAACCGAACATGCACTAATGGTCATTAGTAAAAACTAAACATGCTTAAGTGACCGCATGGTCTAAGGCACCACTCTCGCTATAGATTCGACAGCAGATGACGCGGAGAAAGATGTTAGATCCCAGTCAGGTGTACAGAGAATGATTTTTCTTAAATGGTTTCTAACTCTTTCTGTTTATCTCTTTCTCTCAACGCAAATGTGGGTACAATTTGTCTCAATTCAAACTTCTTAATCCCTAACCAATTAACGTAATTAATTCATAGTCGTATAATCCAAAATGTTGCTAAAATGGTGAAACCTTTCTATCGGTACACTCCAGGTATTAGTTTTGTACACGAAGGTGTGACACAAAAATAGATAGATACCAGATACTTGATCAGACATGTTAAACTTGTAGGCCAAGCCATGGTTTTGTGCAGAACGAGGACTTTGTGGTAGACCATAATACACTGTGGCTTTTCTTCTCTCTATAAACGTCAAGGAAATACATAGTTATTGTTATATTGGGTAACCGGTATATTTTTGAAAAGTTCGGCATCTTAGGTTGGTAAATCAAATCCATACTCTTTAATCAACATGAATCAATTCTCATCAAAAAAGTCGAGTTAGAATACCAAATATTGTTATGTGCTATGTTTGGCAGCGCATACTGTATGTTCACAGTTGTTTTCTCACTGGAAATGAAACTAAACAGCCAAAAGATCTAACCTTAAGGAAACACATCTGTCACAATTACTATTATGAAAATTATCCAAGCATACAATACACCGTGACATTAATACAATTATTGTTGCAAACAAAATATTTATGTTTTTTGGTAGAAAATATAAAATTAGTCTTATGGTTTTTAAAAAGGGGGCTTTTCTTTTCTCTTTGTAAAAATATTATACTAAGTAGAAATTATTTGTTTATTTGAGATAATTACGTTAGATCATTTGTTTTGAAATGCAGCCACTTTCATAAGCTCTAGTTTGCAATGTGGTCCTTATGATCATATGAGTTTCACATGCCTGAAATAGACACTTGACACTAGATCAAACTTGATACCATCATATAAACATCAAGAGGCTGTTGTAGTTATACCGATGCACACAATGAAAGAGGTAAAATTGGGTTAAACTAAAAAAAAACAGTGAACATTGTTATTCTCGCACTCAGAGGAAACATAATATAACAAGTTTTATTATTAACGAAGTGGAAAAATAGTGTTTACAATGCAATAGGTGATATCAAGTTTTAGAATAGCCTATTTCGATAACATAAGCAGTAGGCTGGTGCTATACTCATGCATAATGCATGGCTGATAGCTTATAGTGTATGGCCTATAGTGCATAATAAGTTGAAATACATTATTATCAATTATAGCGTTTATGATAGATACATAGTGAATAGTGTAATGAAAGAACACCTTATACGACCCAAATTGGGTATCTGTCAACACAGCAAATAAGTCAAAACCTTTCACAGAGCAACCAACCAAATCACCTGGAGCTCCTGTCGCTCTTTTAGCGATCCCTTCAGACCCAGCTCCTGTCAGGCAAGCCCATCTCAGGGAGGCTTGGGCATAAACGCCCCTGGCGTTTCCTAACCCTTGGTGAGAAGAGCTGGCTCCCCCAATGTGACTACCAGCATCACCAGGAGTAGTTAGCTCAGCCTTAGGGTGCGTACAGAAATAAAGCAGGCTGCCTTCTTACCGGTTTCCAGCGCCGATCAGTGCTGAAGTACAGTGTGTGTAAGTGTACGTACATAGAGGACACAGACGAAAGCCTAAAAAACCTGCCAGTTGTGACATGCTACTACCACCATCAATTTAGCCAGTTCATAATCTGTTGAGTTTTTATTTCTTCACAATGTTCATCCAAAAATTTAAAAGAAATAACACCTATAAACATCCTATAAACCGTAGTAGAAAAGATTATAGCAAATATCATCATTTATATAAGGATCTGAATCAAGACAAACAAAGAGCTTTTCTATACTATAACGTTTTAGAAAGAGAAGGCTTTGAGTAACATCCAACTTAAATGTCTCTTAAATCTAATCAAACAGATGAACAAAGGCAACCTACGGAAAGACCAGCCAGTTTTTCTTAAATAATTAGAAGATATTTTCACATATATACATAGGCCATCTGGGTTACACACGTATTTAAACTTTCAATATCTATAATGTCTCCTGAAGAACACATTTGTCGGCGTCGAAAACTAAAAAAGAATTAAATGTTCATTCTGGTAAATTTGTCGGTTACGGGTGCCAGCGCTGACAAGCGCGAACCTGTCGTCAATATGAATGATCTCATCTTTAGACACACACCAATTGATAACGCAGGTCAGCGCCGATCGGCGCTGGTAATCTGCAAGCAGGAACCCTCCTTTTCTTCCGTACACGCCTTTAGGGATAAACATGGTGACCCGTGGTACTACCCTAAATTACGTATTGGAGACCTTGAGTCGGTGCTCTGACCAGTGATCCCCAGACGAACGGGTACACAAAACAGCCATCCAGTTAAGCACTACCAACTGATTAGTGTGTGCCGGGGATACCATGGTCCCCCACCCACACTCAGAGAAACCCTCAGGAGCTTAGCCACCCATCCTGCCTTATGGTTGGTGAGGCTATACAGCATGAAGGGTTGCCACTAGGAGGCACCCTGACAAGATTTTCAAGAATACAACCGGAGCAAACCAGTTGGTCACACTTCCATTTGGGAGCACGTCTGAACAGGTGTATGTTGCCATGAGGTCAGCAACTCTAAAGAAAGTACAGCACAAGTCTGTTACTATCCCCAGTTTATAGTGTACAATGCATAAAGTTGATTTAAATTTAACTTCTTATGCGTTAAGCGTGTAGTGTAGTATATTATAATCACTGGATTTGAGATTTATCAGTCAATGATAATGTGAAGACGGGATAAAGCTAACTAAACGCCAAAATACAAGTGTGTAACTTATTATCGGTTGATTTTATTTACCATATCTCGTGGGGTTATTTATCTAGTGGTGATGGGTGAAGGTTGAGAGAGTGAAGCCATGGCGTTTGGAGTTTGTACGAGTAGAGATGGTTGGTGATGTTTACTCGGTCATGATGATAATGGGGCGTGAATCCAGACAACTGGACGCCGCCATCTGGGCGCGACCAACTGGGCGCCAAATTTAACCCCACATTTTATCTTATTTTTTTAAAAAAACAACACTTTATTGCAATTGATTTTTTCTTTTAAATTAAAATGCGATGAGTAAAAACCAAAATTATACACTCTCTTTTAACTACATATTTCTCAATTAAAATTAAAAAGTGATGGGTAAAAACTAGCATAAAAGGTTATAGGTAAAAACTAGCATAATTCAAAGTTATGGGTAAATAATAGCAAAACGCGTAGCATCATATTTTATTTAAATGTTCTTTGTCTTGTATTAATGCATTGCAATATTATGTGCAACACCACGTAAAAACGAAATAATGTATCTATGATTAGAGTCCCTAACTAATCTTAAGATTCTAGCATCGACTTCTCGATACTTTCTTTTTTTCGGCGTGGGCTCATGTCCAGCTACAAGATGTTCATAGTAGATATCTCTTGCAGCTTGTACTTTACGTAGAGCATCAATAAATTTCCATATTGTGTGATGTTGCATACCCAGCTCATTTAATAGCCTGTGATGTGCAGTTTCAGTATGGCTGTTAGTACGATCTGTACCATTTAATACTCTTGTCTAAATATTCCACATATTTAGTGAAAATAATGCCACTCGTCGTCCAACGCCTCTGCAATTTCTACGACCTATATAACTGTCTTCAAACCAGTCTATCAGGGGCTGCAAGTTGTCTAGAAGACCTTCTGCCAAATCTATAGCTTGGTCTAAATCATTTTCTGGTATAAATGCCAGAGCTGATATCATCCTTGCTTTAAAACGAAATTCGGCATTGTTGTTTTATTGTTGAATAAGTTCCAATGAACATATTTGTTTTCTTATGTTATATGTTAGATGGTAAAAACAACCATGTATTTCAACTTGGGGAAAACACTATGTAATAGCACTTATAGCAGCGGATTCAAAGTCAAATGAAAACGTTTGTAGTTTAAAGGTAGGTTCAATTTCTTGTAACATTTCAAAAAGTCGTACGTACGTAGCTCTTTGTTTATTAGGTAGGAGTGCATATATAATTTGATCCACCTCTCTAAATTGTTTACCAAGCACAGTATAGATTTGTAAAAACAGTATTGGAGCAGTCTTAAATGTTTCATCTCCATATAAGACCTGTGCGCCACGTAATATTTGCAGATTACGTTGTCGAACAAATATAAGGATTCTGTTAGCATCTGGTCCCCTATTGGAAAGTAAGAAATTTTCTTCAATTTCCGTTTCGGATACATACAATTTATATCTATTAAGAATTATCAGCGTCTGAAGATTTGCTGGAACTGGAGGGGCAGCGTTTATCTAGTTTCGCTTACAGCGAACTAATTTTTTCAGAGCATCTGCTTTCGGAAGTATCCCCTGCACACAGAAAACGTTTTAGATTACTGTAATAATTTTGTTACGGTTAACAATACTTTACGTTTCATATTGTTTTACTATAAAGATTATTGCTACATTAATTTTATGCTCAAGATTTATGCTTGGGCTTAGCTCTTCGAATACTGCGTAACACTTCTATGATTTAGTGGAAGATAATGGGGAGAAAGAGGGTTTAAAAAAGAGAAGGGGACTCCGGGATGAGCTTAGCTTTTATTTATGAGGGTGAATGGGGTTACTTAGTGACAACACTAATCGGAATAATCTTAAGAGTTAAAAGGATATAAAAACACATACAAAAATAAGTACATCTGTTGTGGTAAAAAGGGACAAATTCTAATATTCCAGTTTTAATATTGTATAAGAAATAGAAAACCAGATTTGTTGGGGCTAAATATGCCACTATAAACGCACACCAACGTTAAAACTATGCGGGGAAACTGTAATCGTATGAAAAATAGTTAATTTTAGATTTTTATAGGAATAGTGGCAGGGTGGGAGGTGGAGGGCATGGGTGGATCCAGGATTTTCGTGAGGGGGTGGGTGCTTCCATGGGACTGGGATGGGGAAGATTCCTCCTCAAGAAATTCTGACAAAAAAATTCTTCCAAATTTGAGACAATTTTTTTCAGCAAACGCTCAACTTGAGTGTAATCCTTAAATTAAGGATACATTTTCGGAATAAGTATTTACTCTGCTAATTTATTAAATTATTCTTGACAGTGATCAGTGGTGCACCCAGATATAACTTGAAAGTAAGGATGGGAGGAAAATAATCAAGGTAGTAGCCGGAATTAAAGAGAAGGCTTTGCTTGGAAATTTTTTGAAAATTAAATGTCTTGAGAACCTAGGAATATTTATCATCTTTCACCGGCAATGTGTTGAAACTAATTGCCCATTAAACTAAAAAATATAGATTAAATACATTCAACACTTCCTTGGTGTTCAATTTTATAGTTCAACTTGATGTTCTTTAATTTTTACTAAACATATTTGGTGGCGAGGGGGGAGGCACAAACGTCCCATTTGCCGACTAGTAAGATATTACAAGGCAGTACAATGAGTAGTGATTATAAATTAGATTTAAATGATTTAATTTAAAAAAGGTTGATACCAAGTAAAACTATTATTGGTGGTGGGAGAGGGGGATGAGCCCCCCATACCATCCATTTGGATCCACCCCTAGCGGTAGGAGGGGGTGTTACGCAAAGCGATATACCTTATAAATAGTGCGTTTGTTAAAGATCTTAAGCACCTCTCCCTTCCCCTGACAGATCTGAAATGGCATCCCTTAGTATAGCATGTATTTATAATGTTAAATAAATTGTTAAGTAGTGCAATAAGAATGAGGGAAGGGGCTAGGATTGTATTCTAAAAATTCCATTAGTAGTATTTGAACACCACCTTTTATATTCTTAGCCAAAATTATTTGTCATGAGAATGTTTTACTGGATTTTGTAAATCTACAGACTTCATAATAAATATTTCTTACGTTAAATATATTTTATTATGTAAGAGGTTAATTACCTTAATCGGATACTAATTACGTTACTACCTGCTTTGATGACTGAATGGTCTAGGTCATTGACTTATACTGCACTGAACGTAACAACTAAAAAACATCACTTGGTTGCCGTTGGCAGGATGTCTGGGTTTGAATCTCAACTGAGTGCAGTTTGGTGGGTGGTTTTCAACATGTGATTGCTCTCTGTGGTTTTTCTATGGCTTCACAACACTAACGTGGGTGCATTTCCTCTAGGTTTCTTTCTCATCTGTACCCGTTAGAATAAGTTACTACCCTTTGTTTTGAAATCTACTAATAATGAAAGGAATATTGATTGAACGATTAATTTAATAATTACTTATGTATTATTTATCATACTTAGTTAAGTAAAATCACATACCTTGGCCACTTGGGTCAAGCCAACTGTACATCCGTTGATGACTTGAGAAATACATTCTCATATTTTAGCAGCCCATTGTTGGATTTTTGAAACCACCTCTTGTGCTCCAATGTGTGGTGATTAACTATCATGTGTGTGTTCGTTTAATCGTTTACCACATTCTCCTCTTGTATGTAATCTAGCCTTGCAATTATTGTTTTTTCCTTTACAGCTCCAAAATTTGATCTGTCCTTAGACACTAAATTTATCAATGAAAACCATTGTCTACGTACTTTTGTTTGTTACGTTGTGACACGATTGTTTGTTCCATTTTGTCCAAACCACTATGGTTGACGAAACCTAATGAAGGGAAGAAGCAATAAAAATGGTAAAAGGTAGAGTGGGCGAATTCTAATAACACGCAAATTAAAGCTCTTAACACCTGCAACGCATAGCTATGAACTGGATAAGAGAAAAATAATAGTAATGGGGGGAGTGGGGGATTTCTAAGAATAAACAAACCAAATGTCATCGCACCTGCACCAGAAATAAGTCATAGATTGAAGGTATTATAATATCGGTGATATTATTTTAATTTTTACATAGGGATGCACTCAAATGTTACTTATTATTCATCTTTACGTGGTTTATTCTGCGAACAATTCTTATTTTTCGTGTTTATTTTAGAAGTTTTATCATATCTAATAGTCTAACTTTAAAAATATAAATTAATTGGGTATCCTCTAATAAGATTTTTTTTAAAAAACAACTTCAAAAATGAATATTTACGTAATTGAAAAATATATGATGTTGCGCTGAAAAATAGGATTAATTTTTAAAAAAAGTTCAATTTTAGTTTTTTTCCGTCACTTTTTAATTTTAATTGAAAAATATATGAAAAATTGTGCATTTTTTATTCTAAAAAAAATTGAATAAGTTAATTTAAAAAATAAAATATAAAAGTGAGTTTTATTTTAGAGCCCAGTATTCCTGGCGCCCTGTCGGTGGCGCCCTGTCGGTGGCGCCCTGTCGGTGGCGCCCTGTCGGTGGCACCCAGTTGTCCTAGACCGACCGGGACGAGTGACATGGCCATCTTCTAATACTCTTTGTGGATCCCGTGGGAGGCTACCAGGTTTTTCAGTACCTTGAGTAGCTTATGTTGGGGAATCAGATGGGCGGCCTGGAGTTCTCCCACTAAAGGGTACTGCTGGTTGACGTAGGGAGTTATGGTAAGGGAGAAGGTGTTTGGCATGGGATGAGTCGTTAGAGGTTTGAGGTGATAGCTGACAGAGCTTAGTGGAGATATGAGAGTGGGAGGAGCACGGAGAGTGAAGGAGGTTTAGGAATTATAACTGGGGAAAAATTAGGAAAATTAAGAGGAAAAAGGGACCGGGGGGAGGGGGGTGCTCTGTGGAAGTAGGTGGCGTTAATCCCCATGCGTGTGGTGGCGTCTGGAGCAGAGAGACATCGTAACATTGAGTTGGTACCCGGGTTAAATACTCTAGTCTTTTGGCACTGGTTGTTGGTATATGGTTTCCACTACTTGGTCGTTCGCTTTCTCTCAACGAGTCTGTTGATCTCTTACCAAAATGTGTGTCCACGTGATGCTGATTGCAATAATGTTCGTTTGTTTTCAGAGCTAATTACTTGTTGTGGGGACTACAGCCAGTCTGGTTCCATTCGACGAATCTCTTCTTACACACCGTAGCCTCGCTGCTTTTCACCAAAATTTGCCTGGATGTGGTAAAACTTCAATCTGGCTTTGTGTGCTTTGCTGGACTCATATTTGCTGCTCACCCGATTCATACAGAGGTGGTGAGTAATGTACTTCACATATTTATATGCCAAATAATTACAGACACCTATATGATTAAAATGCTAGATGGCTTGCACTAGTTGTATATTTGAAGTTGAACGTATAGTAAGATTCTTGATTTAGCTTTTGATAACATGACTTGACACACAAATACATTTAAATGGATCTATAAACTTTTCTAATGGTCATATAAGGCTGTTCCTAAATTACACTGTAAATGCAATACAATACATTAGGATGCAATAGAAATATTCATATAAGGGTTGGTGGGAATGGCCAAATCAGATGTTATCTCATATATTATTCAGGTGATGGGAAAATCGTTTTTTTTTCTCTGGCTGGGTTAACCTAAGTGATTATTTATAAATCATTTTCCACTATCCCTCCACGAAAATTTTAATACAAACAGGTTTGACACGCACTTGTAAATTATGGAAATCTGGTATAATCAGAGATATGTCATGAAAATTTTAAAACGTCCATGAAATTTAAAATATTTTTGCAATAATTTTCTAAACACAATTATATTAGAGAAGTAGATAACCAACAATATGTTTTATATCAAATTCATGGAAATTTGATAAAGAGAATTGGCATATGTCTTTAATAATTATTCTTGTGTCAAGAATTATCAAAAAGGTGTATTTAATCATTATTCTTGTGTCAATAATTATCACAAGGAATTATAGTAATAACACATTTCGTTTGTAGCTTTACGTGTAAAACACTAAAGAGACTTGTGTTTGGTTTTAAAAATATAGAGAACTCAGAGAATTTCAAAACTTGTATTAAAGACTAGCGTGGTTATCTAATAAGTGTCCAAGATTCAAGACATTTCCCATATGTTTATCATTGGTAAAATTGGAGTTAATGAATTAATAGGCTGGGGATTCAGAGTTGAGTTTTCTATATAATTAATTAAGTTTATAAGTCCTGTGCTGATATGTATATATATATCACAAAATATAGTTAAGTACCCTAAAATTAATCATAATCGTTTTAGTATTATTATACTAGCGTGGTATAAGTTTATTTTCATCAGCTCTATTTTGGGTATAATGTTGGTGTTGAAGTTATGAAGTACTATTTAATTTTTGATGGTTATTTTTAATTATTTTTTGTCACTATGTCCTTTCTAAAAGCCGTTCTTGTCCATACACCTATTAACTATGTACGCTATGCTATAGAAAAGGAAGGTTGAATTTTAAGGAAGTATACTCACATTTGCGTGGAGACAGTGTGGAAAACAATTTAGGAAACACAACCCTTATTACACCTGATGGAGATTCGATCCCCTATCCCAGCGGTTTTCAAACTTTTTTTAGACTGTATCCCTTGGCCATGACTAAAAGTTTAATGGTCCCCCAAGATTAAAAAAAATATTATAGTTTAAAAAAATATTTCCGCGTGGTATATTATCAATATTTTTAATCTATTGGGATAAATATCTTGTAACACTATTGAATTAATCAGCCCGCTTTGGGCGTCTTTTGAAACACTACGGATTAATTCCCTGGTATAATAATGCTGTGATGATGTTTAGGTTGTCTATAGCTCCGTGGTCGAGCGCCTATCATCACTGTACGGGAAATATACCGTTTAACCAGCTGACTATATCCCCGTGGTAGAGCGCTAATTAGAACCGTATAATTAATAAATGTGACGAAAGAGAACTGTTGATGGTTGTTTATTCACACATTGTTTATTTAAATGATATCTGTTAATCACTTATACAAACTCCAATTAAATACTTTATATCACTGCACACTTGTGATATTAATGAAAGTTACTTTATACTGTGTTAGACTGTGACTGCCAGTGTGTGGCTCTGACTGACTTTTGCGTGGACGGAGATGCCTGGTGTAGATATTTGGATCTCGGATGCCTGGCTGATACGCACAAACAGTTTATATATGACATACCCCTTGCATCTTTCAAAAAATATTATAGTTTAAAAAAATATTTCCGCGTGGTATATTATCAATATTTTTAATCTATTGGGATAAATATCTTGTAACACTATTGAATTAATCAGCCCGCTTTGGGCGTCTTTTGAAACACTACGGATTAATTCCCTGGTATAATAATGCTGTGATGATGTTTAGGTTGTCTATAGCTCCGTGGTCGAGCGCCTATCATCACTGTACGGGAAATATACCGTTTAACCAGCTGACTATATCCCCGTGGTAGAGCGCTAATTAGAACCGTATAATTAATAAATGTGACGAAAGAGAACTGTTGATGGTTGTTTATTCACACATTGTTTATTTAAATGATATCTGTTAATCACTTATACAAACTCCAATTAAATACTTTATATCACTGCACACTTGTGATATTAATGAAAGTTACTTTATACTGTGTTAGACTGTGACTGCCAGTGTGTGGCTCTGACTGACTTTTGCGTGGACGGAGATGCCTGGTGTAGATATTTGGATCTCGGATGCCTGGCTGATACGCACAAACAGTTTATATATGACATACCCCTTGCATCTTTCTTCCCTTTGTCAACAGTGTAACAACTAACTAATAGAAAGAGTCCTGGTGACAGGTGTTGTGAAGGCTAGCTTCTTATTGGTATAGGGAATTGGTGTCTTCGCCAAATACTGCGGAGTTGTTCCTTTTAACAGGAAATAGCACAGTTGTTCTTTTAACAGAAAATATGATATAAAAAATATATTTTAGTGGTGAAATCCTTTTTCTATTATTTCTGAGAAGCGCGTGTTCTTCATGGGTGAATCTTAAAAGGATACTCTAAATATATTACTTTAAAGAAAAATTACCTTCATCCATGACTTATTTATATCATTTAGAATAATTCAAACAAATATCATTAAAATCTGTAATAAAAAAATTTCAAATACGACAAAGCTACTTAGAGAGAATCCTACTGTTATAGCCTTAACATTATCTGTTATAGAAAATCGAATTTTAAAAGTTTTTAAAACGTAATTTTACTGTAAAAAGTCTGTAGAAAAGTTTCACACATTTTATTTAAAAATTCGTTCAAAAATAAAGAAAAAAGGCAACCTAAACCCAACATTTTTAATTGTAATTCTGGAGCTGATATATTATGAATCCCAACATTTTTCATTGAGAGGGGTGTGGCTTCAAGGCTTAGCACAACTTTTTGATGTCTGGTCGTCCAGTTGAAGTTTTCAAGTGGAAGTCCAGCTCCAAATTTAGCCTATTGTGGTACTTAATTTTAGGTACACCATGGATGAAAAAACACTCTCATAGAGATGTGTTGTTGAGAAAGGCATCATAAACTTGATGGCATGATCATTGTTATGAGTAAACTCGTTCAGCATTTGCAACAAAATTTCTGCCAAGGATCAGCAAAATAAGTTTTCTTGAGGTTGGATTTGAGGCTTTTATCACTGGACAGTTCAATAATTTATTTAGTGATAATTGGCTGCAAGGTCTTTCAGTTGTTATCGCCGATCTATTTTCTGAACTGAGAGAATCCGTTCTATGGATATGTGGATGGACCAGAAGCTCGACAGCTCCAGCCCAGCATAACACACTTGTCTTCAAGGGGGCTGGACCCTATGAGTGAGGGAATGATTCTTCCGTCTGAAGATGTTGTTCTCTTGTACCCCCTAGCTGATATCAAGGTACCCTCCAATTCATCAGCATTTCACACTACTGGAATTCAGAGAACTTTCCTTCCCTCATCTAAGATCCGGTTTGCCTGGAGATCCCCAACACATTCTACCCAGCCAGCTGATAATCCAGTTTGTCTTGGTCACACCTGTTGACTTATTCAACTCATACCGTTAGCGTCTGTGGTAACAGTCTTGTACGCTTCAGATAGCCTCAAAAGCAATTTCGTTTAGCAGTGTCCATGATTATGGTATATTAAATACCGAAACATGTCGGAAGAATATAAATCAGCATCTTTCGATTGCTGATATCACAAGGTGTAATGGGACTTAGAATAAGATAAGGCTTAGATTTTATATATCACTTTAAAATTCAATATATTTTTAACTAACATATTTGACTTAAAACCTTGTTTATGTCCACTCTTTATTATATTCTTCAAATCTTTATAATAAGAACACATAATAACTTTATTTAAATTTCAAATGGCAAATGTTAACATATAAACTGGGATTTTATCATTTTTATTACAACATAGTTGAAATTAAAACCTTGTTTTGTCCCTACTTTAGGGTACCCGTGTTTTGTTACACATTTTTATCATATAATACTTGTATTTTAGACTTGGCGACTTATATTCTAGTTCTGTTGAAGATGTTAAATTAATCTATTTAAAAAGATCGTATCCAAAAATTTGTTGTTCATTAGAAGCAAATTATAATCCTTCTTTTTGAATTTTAATGTCACTTAATATATCTAACAATCTTGAAACGGTCTAATTCATCAAATCACAATTTTTCTATATTTTGTTTTAGTTTGTTCAAGAGCTATCTATCTCAGTCTTAACTTTAAGTAGTTAGTGGTGTAAAATAAAACAAAATATAGTGTATACTCCATTATGATTTGAACCAAATAGTTTTATAGGTTTTTGGTGATCGTTTAAAGCAAAACTTTTTAATTTTATTTTATTCGAGGTTTAAAATAGTGTTTGGTGTTGTTGACGTATGTGTTATAGGAGGTTTGGGTGGGTTTTTTTCCTCTTTCAGATCGGAAAGGGGTGGAGGGATGGATTGTGGGAGGATGGGGTGCTAATCTGTGTAAACAATGTCACGAGACTGAGCTGACCCTGGGATGTCATGTAAACACATCGGAAAACAATTGTTGCCTTAACCGTCCAGGGTGTTATTGATGAAATATTTACTCAGCTGCCAAATTGACAGATTGTTTCTGATTAAGCTTGAAATCTCGACGAAAAATTACTTTCTTCGGTCAAATATGTATTACATTATGACTAAAGGTATAGAATCAAAGTTTATAGTAATATTATAATAGATATAAGTTTAATATATAATAAAATATAATTTAATGTATCGTTAGATACGCTTCTGTGGTCAAATGGTATAAGGCGTTACTCTCGAGAAAGACTTGACTAAATATAATGGGGTGGATCTAAGTTCGAATCCCAATCAGGTGTACAAATGGTAGTACTTTCATAAATTGCCTTAGACTCTCCTTTCATGCATTCGATAGTGCATTTCCTAAAATTTAACCTTAATTATACCTAAAATATTAGCATATTTAATTTTAAATGCATATAACCTGAACTCTAGCAGTGAAACCAATTGAATTTTTATTTCTTAAAATATTATATTTATAATTTTAGTTTTTAGCGGCTGTTCATTTTCTTAAAATATTTTTGTATTTAATTTTAACAAAACTCTATTTTGTAGAAAAATTAATGTCTTAAGTTACATTTTAAAAGGTTTATATTTATAAACTAGGTATAATGGAAATAGTTTAGTTAAAACATTTTAATATTTTAAATTTCTTGTGAACATGCAACATTATTTATAATATATTTTAATGTCAATTTAAATAAATTCCCCCAGTATTGTTATATTACAACAATACATTAGTATACCTTTATAACATTTTATAACTTGACATAAATAAGCTTTAGAATAAATTATCTTGTGATAAACTTCTATTCTCTCAAAGACTAGTTGTATGTATTAGTAGACATGTTGACTAAATATCCAGATAATCTAGTCTGATTCGACGATAATGGGGAGGTTATCTTATCATTCGAATCCCAGCAGATTGTACTAAGGATGCGTTTTCAGGTGTGTTTCCCACTCTACCTTCACAAAAGTGTGGGTACATTTCTTCTAGACGTTTCCTTCCTCATGTCTAACCCATTAGGGAAATTTAATGTAGTTAGCCGAGATGGGCAGAAACACGCCCCCATCCAAACACTACACATTTAAAAAAATCTAAAACCAGCAACATTTCAGCGATCTCGATATTAAAGACAAATTTTTAATAGTGTCCTCAAAATTAAACGGCCCTTTCACATTAATTTAATAAAATTCACTACTAAGCACTCTTAGGACAATGTGCCTTTGTAAAGTCTTGAAATTCCATGCACAAGCTACTCTTGGTTTAGAATAACCTCAAAACAATATTTATTCAATTTTTCTATTACTTATTGTTAATAACCCATTTTAATCCTTAGTCAGACTTCAGGTGCGTTGCACGTTTGATGCAATCTGGAATTATCCAAGCTGAAATACACAGGTTGGGGTTGTTTGGAAGAGGTTGGTCATAAGACCTTTGGCACAGTTGTGAAAACACATGTTAATCAAATCTTGCGTGTTTGTTTACTTCAGACTCACGTTTATATATATTTTTATCGCATTACCTGGAGGGACTTTGACATCTAGGTTAGGTCGCCTTACGTGTAAACTATTAGCCGCTCGTGGGACAGAGCTCTACTCAGGGTACACCATAGGAGGCTGTCTACACGACGTACGCACAATGAGTTATTATGCAGTTGGGGAGCCGGATTGAGTCTTAACCTAACTTAAGCCTAATTTACCAAACCCTGGTGACTGTTGGGTAAATTACCTTTAAGGGAAAAGTACCCAAGGTACCAGCCGGAAATCGAACACGGTACCCCTAGGATTGTAGCTAGCTGCACTGACCCCTACACCACGGGGCCAGCTATGTTTCTATATAAATTGTCTGTTAAATCGTCTGATTGTTACTTTATATTAGGATAGATTATCACTTTCTATGGTAAGGCTAATATATGTTTTGTTTGATTGTATTTAATATAAAAGGGTATTCAACTGGTGGTTAGGTTAGGTTAGATTAGACTAGGTTGTATTCTATTATGTTAGACTAGGCCTACATAAATTAAAGAAAACATTTTGTTTATCCTTAGTCCATACGTCTTATCTCAGTTGGTCCAAAATACCACCCATTTACTTACTGATAATAATGTGCTAAACGTCCTATATAGATTCGTCCTAACAGTTCGCTTTTAAGGGGGAATCTGACAAACACCTTACGTCCAACCCGAGTCTGTCAAATACCTATCTTGACTTTAATATGATATGATCTAGGGAGATAGGGGGTAAGCCATTCCCAAGATTAGCCTGTAGGTTTGATTCGACGGTGATTATTGAATTGGAAGAAGGGAATCACAATTCTTATGGAAGGATAAGAGATCATAGAGATCTGGAATAGATGTAGTGAACCACAAGGGTCCTGGTAGACCTACTAGTATCCTGACTACTAGTAGGGAATGGGTTTTGTAAAAGAGTTTAGAATGGCTCGCAAGTCAGTAAAAAAATTTAACTCTCAACATAAATGGATTAAGACCAAGCAATTTATGTCAACAAATTTAAACTAGGCACTCATTAACTTTTATTTTTACGTAACACAAACTACCAAACCAAAATATATTATGTTACTGTTTTTGAAAAAAATGAAACAGATTATTTTGCGCAATTTCTTCACCCCTCACACGTTAACAAACAATATAAGAATGCAACAAGACGCCCCAAATGTTACTCTCAATTCTTTGTTCTCGTTGTGTTTAGGGGTCCAACAGGTTTCCATATTGGCATCCCTGTTTTTCATATATTTTAAGATTGCCTTCGAAACGTAAGAATATATCTATATATCCTTGCAAGATAATCGCTTTTTAATCATATTAATAGCTAAACTTCATTTTAGTCAAAGAGTAATATCGGCATTCATCTTGCGAGAGTCATTTTGTCTTGATTTCAACAGGACAGTTTAAGCAAGGATTCATTTCAACCATAATAAAATTGACGATTAAGAACAGTTTTTATTACTCGTCAGACAAAAATTTTCCCTCGTCAAAGACGAGTGGGCGAGGTATTTTTTCAAGCCCTGTTAATAACCCTTCTCGATACTTGAACCAACTGATCCACTCTTTATTCCAAAATAATTCAACCGTCGTGTCTCTCTGTCTATTAAATGAACTTCGAGGTGGGACCAACCTTTCTATAACCACGAGCTTCCATGCCAATTACCAACGTCTCTATCACCCTTAAGCTACCAGAAGACTCTCATCTGATTCTCTCTAAACAATATTGGCCTCATATACTCCCCCGTGACCCTCTTGATCCCCAGAACCAATCAAAGAGCCAGACCATAGCTCAATAGAAGGTTAGGTCATGTTTAATTAGTGACTATCGGTTGAATTGAATGTGTTCAGCTCCTTCCTAAGGTATCCACCCAGTTGCACTGGTTTGCCAGTAATAGGTACCTCATTAGATTTCTGTACTACCCGTATAGTATTACTAACTAAAAAGAGGTTAATTACATTGGGAAAATTATTCTTAAATGCTAAATTAATACCCTAATATGATGATTTATTAGCACTATTAATTTATCACAAATTTATGCTATTTTTACTACAATATTATACGTGAAATAAGGAGAAAACTAGCTTGTTTAAGTTGGTGTTTAAAAAAATGTGCTGGTGTTATTACGCATACATAAACGCATTTCCTTGCGTTTATATATGGTAATTTTATGTTGGGTGTTCCAAATATGACAATGAAAATCTCAATTAAAAATGGGTTCAACCTATACAACGAAATTTCTCCATTTGTAGGTATTTGATGTTTTTTTTCTATTTAAACTCTTTATTTGTATTACTTTTAATACAGTAAAAATTTCGTCCAGATTCTTTTGGGATAGTACCAGTGGAGAGCCTAACAGATATACGTCCTTCTTTTTACTAAAATATAACGACGTTGGTTTCTTGGTAAATTTGAAGCTATTTTGCGAAGCAGATTTTATCTTTAATTAACAAAATCACTCGAAGCACTATTGAACGTATACGCCCTAGTACGAAGTAGAACAAAATAAAATAAAATGTTCAATTCATCCTATAATACCTCAAATTTACCTGCTGATAACAATTCCTTTCTTCTACTGCCGAGTATATATACACTTATTCTACTATTTGATTCTGGACAGCATTATCTTGTTTTAAAAATTAACTCTTTCTTATTTCCTATTCTAAATATACATATTTTTTCAAGAACTGGTGTTAATATTACTATTTTCGTAAATAAACCAAATTGCCTTAGTTGTAGATTCAAGAAAAAAAATCGTTTAAAAATTAAGCTATTTTAAGATAAATAATGTTGAAACCATTTAATACTATTTTTATAATACCTTAAGAATTTTTGGTTTTTATCACAATGTTAGGCACTATCTTTAAAACTAACCAAATAGTACATACATACATTAATATAGAAAATCCTATCTTGACTTTCTGCTACATCACAATATTAAACAGTCTCTGCTATAAATTATTTTATAAGGACTTAACAACTTGGTAAAATTAATTTTTAAATTTGGTATTATAAATGTGTACATCTTTTACTTTTCAAATGAACTCGCTAATCCAGAATTCTATTTACAATCTAACCTAGTTATAGAACAGCCACAAAGAGTATTAATACATCACTGCTTAAGAGAGACTCCCAATGTTAACAGTTATATTTAATTCATCCATACTGCAAATCTAGCCCGGGATTGTTAAATCACTAAAAAAATGTACTACCAATTAAACCAATGCATAAACCAATTTTGTACTAAAATTAAACACTAAATCAAAACACCATAACCTGATGACACATCGTTTCAGTTGATGGTATCATACCAATCTGAATGCTACGTTCCTTTAAGCTTTCGACACCACATTAAGTTTTTGGCCACTTGTGTAACTTAAGACCATAAACCCATTCTACACCTCCCAGTTCCTCCCTTATTTTATGAATCCTCTATTAAAACCTGATATGTAACGGCAGCCCAGTCAAATGCCTGCCCGTAAGCTCGTACTAGCGCATTCATTTTGACCCTAGCGCCAGGCTTTTGTCCACCTAACCACGGATGACGGGCCTTTGAAGTCGTCTATTGAAATATTCACGATCCAACTCAGTGTGTGTTTCTGCTCTTAGTGGTGGTATGCATGAGGTGAGAGCTATAAACAGTACAGCGGAGCCAGGGAAAGGTTTTTTTCCCCTGTGAGGAATACACACACAAGTATTGAGAGAAAGAGAAAGAGTATCAAGCCTTGTTTCTGTGGGGAAGGGTCTTAATTAATAGTAGACTTGGGAGGGGAAACATAAAACGTGTAAAGGCTCAGATGTTCGACAGAGAACCTTGTAAGTCAGGGGTTTAAGTGGCTAAAATCATTGCGACATTTCTCTAGAAAATGAGCACAGAATGTATAGGGGCATTGTTTACTAACGTGGAAACTCGCCTAGCAGTTTGGGGATAGACATTTTAAATCCTTTAATGAGCGTAATATAAAGATCAAGATATAGAATGATTTGTTTAGATTTTATATAGAGTTTAGTTATTTTTGTGGTTTGTTAAGGAATTGTTACACTTAAGACCTCGTCTCACTCTAAAGCTCAGGCCAAGTGTCTCTTTGTGATGCGGTCTTCTGTATACTAATTTTAAAAAAAGAGTTAACTAGACATCGGTGAAATAATTTCGCTTTTATAAAAAAATACAACAATATTGAAAAAAAAATATTTTTAAATGAAAAACTACCAAACTGATCCCAGTTTTCATGTTATCTACACTAATATTATAAAGAGGAAAGATTTGATTTTTGTTTGTTTGTTTGTTTGTTTGTAATAGATAAACTCAAAAACTACTGGACTGATTCTAAAAATTCTTTCACCAATATAAAGCTACATTATCAGCGAGTAACATAGGCTATATTTTATTTTGAACATTTAATTTATTCCTCATAAAAATGTCTATACGATGTAAAACTTTGTACACATATTCACCTAATATGTATTGTACCAATTTGTGCTGGCTACTTATGGTAAATTACAATGTATATACATATATATGAGCACGAAAAATTGACTTGGGAGATAATTTTAGAGTGGAAAAACATCCATATTTAATAAAATAGTCGACACAATATTCATCCAAGAATTTTAATAAATAAAAATCTATACCGAGTATATCTTAATTTATGTGTGAGTGTGTTTGTGTGTGGGTATGCTTGCCCAGGCTAGCCAATATTTATACTAATTAGTAGGTAGGATATATATAATCAGACACAGAATAGCCACATTTACGTGGAGTGAAATAAGGAAACTATTTAGGAAAAAGAATCTCCAGTTCACTAAGGATTTAAAACCCGACCTTACAGTCACTGGACATATGTTATATTAAGATAGGTATACCATTTTATACCACGTGACCACCGATGGAGTGTCAGTGACAGTTGTCTTTTGATATCTTAAATTAAATTTAACCTATGAACAGTTAACTTTTCTTATTACATTCTACAAATTAATTGATTATCTAGTTATTAAAACTATTTAAAGCCATTTACTAATACTTTGAGCATATAAACAGTGGTACACTACAATAAGAAGCTATTATTCAATTACAAGCTTAGATAACTGAAATTATCTACTAATAAGTGTTAAAATGTCTGTTCTGATAAAATATATTTCGACACAAATATGTATATATATAATTAACTAGCTTATTCAAATATTTAGGTGATCTAGTGTAGTCTGTGAAATCAATTATCGATGGGTACGTGGGTTAAATGTCAGTACCATTTCATCTGGTTTGTTAGTTACGACGTGGTGACCTGGTGGTTTAGGTGTAAGGTGTCAGAATTATGTGCTGGGGGTCTGGGGTTCAACCCTCAGTCACGCCAAAGATTTTTCTGATTGCCAAACCCTTACTTCACCTCTGACAAGATGTGTGTTAATCACAACTTTTGAATGTTGGGAATGCCAGGTCCTCAACGTAGATCGGATTCCACGTTAAACTGTAGGTCCTCCATTTCATCTCACAATCACCCTACCATTACACATAAGCATAATTGCGTATAACCCGGACGGCTATTAAGACGCTGTGCTAATAATAATAATAATAATAATAATAATAATAATAATAATAATAATAATAGTGTTAGTTAAGAGTAGATCAGGTTTAGAATGCTGCCTAGGTGTGCTGAGAATAGTTTTACCTTAAATGTTTCCAATTATATTTTGACATATATTATATATCCTCTATTCTCTATATATCCTCTAAACTATAAAAAACTCATCCTTTACTCATAATTCTGATGAAATTTGTACATCCCGGATAAAAAAATTCAAAACTATAACCATAGAAATGTATTTAATAGTCCGAAAGTTAAGCACTTTATCCTTGCTCCTGAAATCATGAAGAGGACGACTGACGTCATCAAGTATTGAAATCAATATTATATATTATATTTAGCGTATTTGAATCTGTCCTTTTTCATTTCCTTTTAAATAAGTTCCATTCAAACATAGGGGAAGTTAAATATACTATACACTACATCTCGTTTATATATGGATATACATTTTCACCCATTTAGAACTATATTTGAACAATTCATAATTTCACTAACTTTGTTTGGAGTGGTAATAGACTATTTATTACACATATAAACATAACATACTAAAATATTAAGTGAATCGTTAGTAAATGTTAAACTTCCTAATACTTGTTGGTGGGCGCGTGATCTACATTTCCAAATCATTGAGTTTGTTTTATCGGTGATGGGAAGATTAGGGTTTTAAAGCCCGTCCAAATATAATGAGCATATTTATACAAAGTTGTTAAACACTCTTTCTCCATATAGGTGTAAATTACATTTCGTCTAAGTACCACTGTCCTCGTATTTACAATATTAGCGTAACTTTATATGGGTGTACACATCTTAAACATCTAGTGAGACGCGGTGAGAAATTATAATTAGGCATTTAAGATCATAGGGGAACATTCATTATATCGAACCTTTAATTATGTATGCATGTGGGTCCTACGTCTACATAAGTCGAATTGTTACACCAATTTGTTATCCACGTGTCCACTGATACGGACTGAATTTTTTTTAATACTATTGTCCTCCGCCATTTATAGTAAATTGTTTTACACTTTAGTTTAATGTATAGAGCGTCTGCCTACTTATATAAGGGTCTTGAGTACGATTTCTGGCTCAGATGAAAAAGTTTCTCATTGATGAAATGGAGTTTTTTTTTACAGTGATTAACTAATGGCTTAGGGACTGATTGGTGTGTATTTACTAAAATTAAGCTTGTTATTAAGCCATATGCTGATATAATTATTATGTTGAGAAAGAATTTAAATACCCCAAATAAAACAAATATATACAAGAGTTAAAATATTATAATAACACAACTTTACCAAATAGTTCATTATAATTTATTTACTCAAACATCCCTGCTCAACAGCTATCTACCAAAATATTTTGAACTCTAACATATTTGGATTCAACGTTTCAGTGTTCAATTCCAGCCAGATTGTTTGCTTGTATTTATATCTTGGTATTAAGCCAAGCACACTCAACACAATACAATTAATGTTGTACAATATTTTGGCCACAATGATTGCACAAAAGATTTACCCTGGCACAGTTTACACTGTGCGTACAGTATTTTAACAATACGATGCATTTTTGATCTGTTTTTGGTTAAACACATAATGAGTACATTTAACAAAAATATTTTATTTAAACCCTTGCCATTTTAAAAAACATCCAATAAAAGTTTGTGAGAAAAGAGTAAAAAAAATCTTAACTTGGGAGTCCAATCATATTTAGAATATTAATTTTTATTTGTTTTTGTCAATTATATGACAGATTCACATTTTGAGTTCAATCTTCAAGGTCTGTTTCCGAAACATTCAAATTTTATATATAATTTGTTGTAAGTAAACAACCCCTGGATTAATTTATTTTGGATAGTTAAGTACACAGATTTTCTTGTCATGTTTATGTCAAACACTTCCCAGCTATTAATTTTAAGTAAAATTGTTAGAGCCATTTTCAAAATAATTCCAATTTTCAGAAATCACTCTTCAATAAAATACCCTTAATTGAACTTGTATCCAAAATAAAGTATAGTCTGCTATTTTTCATTTCAAATTTACCCATTTGTAACAAAACCTTTAAAAATATTTGTATAATATTTCAAGTTTAAAAAAAAATTAGTCACAATAAACTACCCTTCAATAAATTTTTTCCCAAAAGCCAATTATAGCTTATATTCTTATTTTTCATGTCAAACAAATTCTAGACGTCCATTTTAAACAAAGTCTTTTTATACATCTCCAAAAAATTTTGCTATTTAAAAAAAATATTCATCAGTAAGCTACCCTTAGTTAAAAGGCTAGAGTTGACAAAATAATTTTGTTATATAGCCACATAACATCTAAATATAAAGTCTGAATAAAATCCACCAAACTGTTTTGGATCCGTGGCATGAAACAGACTGACAGGTTTGAAAATTCCATTCTTTATGTTTCGCTTTCACATAGAAAGTAAACATTTGTCATAACTTCGAGATAATTTTTTTTTTCAATCGTAATACTTTATCTTGATATAAGAAAGTATAAATAAACGTCTCGCAGTGTTAGCTCTGCTTACAATTCAAGCTGAAGTTTAAACTTATTCAATTTAGGACTTTGTTCTGTTTCCTTCAAGTTACTAAATAATTCATAAGTAGTGCAACGTATATCTTGTATAGATCTGAGTGTTCACATGGTACAATCTTGTGGACACATCTCTCATACGATATTATAGAATAAATCGGTAACGTGTTATAAACTTAAGTTATTTCATACACTTTGTATAATCGTTCTAAAAAAAATCACTTTCTTACCTTGTTGATTAAAATCGTTTATTGTGGAACGTTGAGTTATAATTACTGTGTTTATTCTACCTGTGTTTAAATTTAACAGAGTATGTAATTATTCACCAATACAAATTATCCCTAGACATGATTTTATAAATACTCATCGATGTATTATCATACGTATTATAGTGGCTATGTTTCATAATGGAGATCGTAATTGGTGACTAAGCTCACACATGTCAGATTTGTCTCAGTATATCAGTGCAGTGTGTAAGTTAATTTGAACAGGTAGTACAGCAATGAATATAGTGATCTCTAGTGTTAAACTTTAATAATTATGTTAGTTTATTGACAGTCCAGGGTTGGGTTCAATCCCCGGTCCCGGCAGAGATTTGTCTGATTGCTAAACCCTTCATTCACCTCTGGCAATACGTGTATTAATCACAACTTGTGAATGTGGGGATTGCCAGGCTTCCACCGTGGTTCGGATTACACGTTAAACTGTAGGTCCTCCATTTCATCTCACAATCACCCTACCATTACACATTAGCGTAAGTGTGTATAGCCCGAACGGGTAGTAAGACGCGGTGCCTATAGTAATAATAATAATAACAATAATAATATTGACAGTCAGTACTAGATTTATAAACCATTTCAGTATGTGAACAAGGTTTTAGTTGATTACAATTAAATAACTTCATCCTCTTTGTATAATTGCATGTTTAATTTGTATAGCCTCAAGGTTAGGTATCTATGTGCAGACCCATACGTTAAGAGACGCATTGTTAAGGTTACAAATGTGAGTCACGTGTGACAGGGGCCATGTAAAGGTGGTTGAATAGCTCTGCTATCAACTTGTTGCTGTACGCATAGTTTCGTTCCATCTCCCATATCGAATGTCATGCTTCATGACAGGAAATTAAACACCTCCCCTCAAACTACATTCATCAAAGTCTTAGGTTACATATCAAACGAGAGCAGCCTGACATTTTGGTTAGCATTTAACGTTGAACGAATGATTTTATTTTAGACTATAAGGTGTTAAAAGGAGAAATAGCTTTACCAATTATTTTTTTAAACTGGGATATGCACTAAGAGTCTCGAAAACGATTCTCATTAAGGCCTATATTTGTATTTAATTATTTTTAATTGGGGCTTATTCTTTCACAGTGATGAATTGACTGTTTGGTAACAGGGTATTTTGTTTGTTACAAAGTTAATTTAGTTAAAAAGCTGTGTACTGAATTAATCAATTCATCAACTGGTCTCATGATATAGTTGGCAAAGTACCTGTCTTCTGACCTAGAGGTCCCAGGTTTCAATTCTCGGCTGGCACCGAGAGATTCGTCTCTAACGGAAAATAGTTTCCATGATAACCAGGGTTTGGTTAATGAGGCCTAAGAGGTTTAAGATATTCATATATTCTCTATCCCGTCATATTTAGTATCATTATTCCCTCATTTTGTCGGGGCATGGAAAGAGCCTCCACGAAAAGAATATACATTTAGTAAATTCGGGCGTCCCTTGACAAATGGTACATTATAACTGGCTAATTTTTCCACAGACTGAGTTACAGGTTTATGTAGCTCGGACAAGCTATAATAATAATTATTATTATTATTGCTTGGAATTACATTACCTTAACATACTCTCTCAGGTTGGAAATCGTTAGAAAAATAAATTGGTCATTGCATGTCATGGTACATTCTCTACTAACCGAATTTATTATGATTATGACAGAATTTGAAACCTTTCAGGGCTTGAAACACTCTTCTCATGTATACTTTATTGTGATGCCCTTTTTGTTTTTAATATTTTCAATAGCAACATTTCTTGTAAATTTACCTATGATCGTATAGGTGCTCATATCCCTTTTCGGGTTTCTCGTAATCAAAAATTATTTTTTCTCAATTGCTCTTATAAGGTGAGCCCTAATGGTCGTTGTTTCAATAGTGTCAATTATAGATTTGTCAAATTCAAATTTTATTTTAAATGAAAAGCCAAACTCAGAGTTATTTATCAATAATTTATTCAGCAAATGTTCTACCTAAAATATTTAGATTTACACTTTTATGATTTACTTTTTGCTTATTGTTACTGCTTTTCAAACGCTTTACTACTATTTAGCTATTTTTTAATATTGTGATTTTTCATTCTTATCATTTTTATTTTATATTTATTCATAACTATTCATCAGTATATATTATTATTTATTTGATTGTTCAGCTCATTTTCTCATGTAATCATACGTATTTGTAAAGTACTTGTGTACTTTTCAGTTATGGCCTATCATAGAGCTCATGACTGTTGGCCATCACAATAATAAAGGAAATTAAAATTGGAAATTGAACTTATTATTATCACTATCATCATCAGTTCATTTGGAAAGGGCATTTTAAATAAACCTCTTAAGAGTAATAAGTAATAATTGTTAAAATTGTTATATAATATATAAAATGAGACTCACAACAGAAGGGCGGTAGCGGATACAACGTTGATATTGTAACATCACTCGCTTTGTGGTACGTGATTGAAGGACTCAGTATTGTATTATATAGTTTTTCGGCTATGAAGAGTTCGAAGTTCGAATATGATCCTAGCTTGTTCATTCGAATAAGTTTCAACTTCATTTTACACACAAAAGTCTGACCATTTCATTTTAAAATGTTACCCTAGTAGTGTAAATATGCGAATAGTGTATTGTAATACATACTATCCGCATCTTGCTACCAATCTGAACTATACACATTTAACTACATTACTCACACACTTCGGTGGCCGCATGGTCTAAGGTGGTATTCTTGCAGTAGACTAGACTGCTAAGGACGGGAGGATCGAGGTTTGACTCTTTGTTGGCTGTACTGAGGGTGGTTTTCCTAAAATGATTTTCCACTCTACCACCACGCAAATTTGGTTACATTTTTTTCTAAATACAGCCTTCTCAATCTCTAAAACCACTGACGTTATTAGTACTTAAGCGTATAACACGAATGGGTAGTAGGACGTGTGCTAAAAATACTACATTACTGGAGAACGGTATGTGTGAAAAGGGGAGGAAGGATACTCTTTATTAAATTCACCACATATGGCTGGGATTCGAGTCCTGACATCCATGTCAATGGAAAGCTACACTGTATGAGCCTTACATTTAGTCTGCGTTGACACGGGTACGAGAATCACGATATCGTAACTTATAAATATGAGTGTAGGGATACAAACCTATGTGATGTTGGTTGTGATGGCTTACAGAATACTGTAAGTCACATAAAATTGAAACTACAATACAATTTTCACACGAAGAACCTTTTGAAAGCTAGAAAAGTTATTATACTTACGTTAACGTATGTATATGTCAACTTACGTGATATGCAGCTGTGAATTTATATATAAATATATATACTTATATACACACATTATGTTTGGAAATAGTGTATACTAAAATGGCACATCAGACAGTAACCCTTTCAGGCTGTAGAAACCAAGGAATCATGTCATTTTCTCGTTCACATAATTCATCAGAGAATCAAATATTGTAGAGAAAATGTTCGTCTTCATACACATTTGACACAGTGCAAGCAAAGAACATAAGCCTTTGGAACTTATCTGGCTCACGTAACTGACGGTTGACCTGCATACAATACGAAAATCATCCTAATTCATGAACAAGTGTTCAAACAGATGTTCTCTTCATAACCAGCTATTTCAAAATAGGTCTTTGATTTTTTTTTGTACCTGATGAATCTTATCGAGCAATTTCCCCACATGTTCAATGTTTGTGGATGAGCATATATTTACAGAACAATGTTTTCGTTGACAAAAAAACTAATCAACTTTGCTAACATTTTCTTACTTTCAATAATACTTTTCGCTTTATGGGTGTGGCTTTATGGAACTCTTCTTCAAAAAGTTAAAATACAAGTTTCAAAATGAGTCCCTCTGAAAAGTAAATCCCATGCGACTGAAAATAATGTTTCACAACAAAGGACTTATCACTAATACTTAATGCCATTAAGTATCACTTTTCAATATGGTCGTCCCCTTTCAGCACCTAGGTCACACTACAGTCTCATTATGTTGCCTTCCAGGTCATATCTAAAATTCACAGCCTTGCCAACTTTTGGTATGGAAGAAAATTGTACGACATGCATGAGGATAACACCACAGTCTGTTTCACCAATATCTGTCTAGTGGTTACCGAACTATACCGAACAACAAATGGGTTACGTACTGAAAGCAAACAGACTGGATTTGTGTACCTATTTTGAAGTATATCAGAAGCTCACAAGGTAGATGCATCAAAAACGCACCATTATTTTCAATCTCTTAGTCCCATATGGCATCACCGCAATAAATGTATGTATTTCAGAAATCGTAGCTATCGTGAGTTTCACGAATTAGCCCGTTATCAACCTAACCTATCTATTTTGCAGAGAGTAAAGGTCTGTTTACAATACATATGGCCATGCTATACAGTTGTTTTTTTCCCTGTGTACTTTTTAAACAAAACTTAAGTGAGCTTTTGATATGAGGTTTCTCCCTCTTGTGCGCTTTCGATGCTGTCCGCACCGTTTGTTACTCCTCCGTCTGTCTAGTGATTACCAACGTATAGCTATCAACAAACGAACTGGGTCACCTGAAAATTGACTGAACCCAAGACAAAGGTAGTGCTATTAGATAAAGTTAAATTGGATGATGAAGTTTCTTGCAAAAATCTAACACATTATTTAAATTTCAAGTAAATAAAACCAGTTTGAGAATAAAGGTAGGGGTATACAGGTTGACCCACAAAACTGTAAAATTTGTTGGAGTCTATGCGTCTTTGGAAAATATAAGAACGTGACTGGTAAAAAAGTCCAATAATCTTCTCAAATCATACGCTTTTATTTCGTCTGACCTCTTCCATGTTATGCAATGTAATACTTTCTCTGTGTATTTCGTGGAAAAAAAAGATTACATAGTTTTGTAATCCAACATATTATAATAAAGGAATTGACGTTCAAAACACACATTATATACGATACCAGTAAGCTTATATAATGTGATTCACGTAAGGGGCTATATAATGTAGAATATATATATATATATATATATATATATATATATATACAGTGTGTTAAAACACGGTTCAAAATTTAAGGATCTTGTAGCGCTCATTAAAATGAGTAAACAAATCTTAACAAACCAAAACACAAAGAGATGCAGGCGATTTTTTTCTTTAGATACTAAATCAAATTAGGATAGATTTGAAATGCAATTTGGATTAGGCACAAAAATGTGTTACCTTATTACAACAAAAGATGATCTACCTATGTTCCTTCCGTTCAAACACAGGTTTATCATCTTAGAATCAAACTGTTTCATGCTCAAAAAAAATCCTTGGATTAATTTGAAACGTTTGACAACTGTTTCCAACCCTTTGTTTTAAGTATGCCAAATAATTTATAGGAAATGAAAATACCAAACACTTCAAGTATCAACACACAAAAAAGTTTGAATTTATAAGGTCAACATACAGCTTGGGTGGAGGGGGGGGGGGAGCTACTGGAGATTCTTGACCTATACAAGGTATACAGTTACAAGTGATTCAAATTAATTCAAGGATTTTTTAGAATACGCAATGTCGGATTATAAGATGTTAGATATGTGTGTAAATGGAAGGCACACAGAGAGAATATATTTTGTTGTGATAAGGTAATATATTTGTGCCATGTAAATCCTAACAATATTTCAAAATACCTTAATTTTATTTATTACCTAAATACTTAATTACATATTTATCTGTGTGAGTTGGTCTGTGGACCTATGTTTCCAAATACTGTTTTTACTTATTTATATTAGTACTACAAGATCCTTAATTTCAGAACCATATTTTTTAACTTTGTTTATTTATTCTCTACACTACACAACCCCTTAGGTAAATAACAAAATATAAATCCAGTTTGGGTGTTTGCATGATATAATGGTAAAATCAAAGACACCACTCTCACAATATACTGGGCCGTTAATGGTGAGGAGATGAGAGATCGAATCCCAATTGAGTGTACTGATGGTGGCTTCCCTAAGTGGTTTTACAATATTTCTCCACGCAAATGCGTGTACACTTCCTATAAATTTACCCTTCATCATCTCTAACACATTTGAGTGATCCTTAAATAAGCGAATAGTCCGTACAAGTTCTAAGAAACGTTTATAAAAAAATCAATTTATAAATACTTTATAGCCTCTTTAAATAGGTTATACATTCTCTACTTAGACATGTATTTACAAAATATAGATTTAAATATAATACAATATCTAGTACTCACAGCTAATATATTATAGGATACTTTAAAACTACACTTTAAAAAAACTATTTTGTTACAATAAGTGAAATTAGTTTTGACACGGGTGTGTAGCCCGAACGGGTAGAAAGATGAGGTGCTATAAAACCTTTTTGGAACGGAAATATCCTTGTATTGTGATCATACGTCAATTACATTTAAAACATAGTCGAAAAATTACACTAGGACACGGGACTAGAACCTGGGACCTTTCACTTAGCATGCCTTAAGCTATGAGTGGAATAATGATCTTTAGTAGGGGGATATTTTCGAATGATTCAATGATGAAACATTAGAGTGCTCATTCAAAGGTACAGTACCAGGATCGATTCAGGTCTCAAGGTGTCAGCATTTTTACTAATTACATCAAGTGTTTTAGTATGTTTGACACAATGGTAATTAATACTGGAACAAAGGGGTGATAAAGATGAGGTTAGCTCAGAATAATTTCACCCTCTTTATTGTGGTACGGTTATTGTAATAATATTTAGCACCGCGTCTTACTACCCGTTTGGGTTATACGCTTGCGGTTATTGTAAAACCACTGTGAATCACATAAGGAAAATTAACTCCAGTACACCTATACGAGATTCAAATTACAAATTCACAATACTATTCTAAGATAGCAGAATTAAAAGGGGTGGAGTCTATTAGAGAAATAAAAGATAATAGAGGGCTGTAAACCCCAATAAGGAAAGGAAATTCTTCCCCGATGTACTCGCCCGGGAATCAGATTACAGCCTTCAAATAATAGGGCCAATAAAAGCGTGAGTGTACTAAAAGGGGATGAAAAAAACTTTTGCCAAAGAAACTGCATAAGCATTTCAATTAAAAGGGGATCCTTCATCAAGAAAAACAACCTTTAATGTATTTAGCTGGTTTTTTTATCAATGTGCCCTCGTGATGGAGTAGAATACACAATCACTCATAACTGTGGGTATGCGGTTTAAACATCAGACTCATCTTACCTGGTTTTCCAGTGACGAAGAAGTTGGGTGTGATGAGGCTGCTTCTTTAATAAATGTTTTTATCCTATTCCTCTGTGAAAATATGGATACATATCCTCTAAATTATAAACAATCCCTACCTCATCGGTGTCAATGAAATATGCCTAGATCGTACGGGAATTAATATGAGGTTGGAGAATGTGAAAAATAGATTATATAATATAAATATTGCACTTTGTTCATAATAAAAATTCTGTGAATCCTGTCAGATATTTTGTTCTTCTTCATAAAATATTTATATTAACTTAGGCGTGTGGAGGTAGGGCGTTTTCTATTTTAAAGTGAGTTCAAATCTAGTTTGATGAAAACATCGACTCTTACTTGAGTTCGAATAACATGTTAAAATATTTGTTCCATGCATATCTTACATTTAATTTCTGTAACAGATACCAGCTTAAACATAAACACTAATATATTTAAAAAATGTTATGCTAGTACAACTTTGGATTTTTAACTAAATAAAAAAATCTTATAGCCATTTAAAATAATGTTTTTATAGTCTGAATAAAGGAAATATTTGATTATTTTTTGTAATTATATAATATCTTAAAATTAAACTAAACAGAGTAAACTCCAAATTTTCATTATGATAAAAATAAAAGTTATGAGTATACAAAATTTTCGAGTTTGGGAAAAAAAAAATCTATAATGACATGATTATTTCCCTTTATAAAAAATAATAATTTAATTTTTTAATAAAATATAACAAGTAAACAAATTATATCACCCAAATTCAATTTCGGTGGAAAACAGATGTATTATTGTTAGCAAAAATGTGCCACAATATTCAAGAACTCCCTAAGATACAATTTTTCTCTCGGTGATATTTATTTTAGAGTAAATCTAAATCTTATTTTATATGTATTTTTTAAAATAGTGCTTTATATTTTGCTACTATTTTTATTAATATGGCTTAGAGATGCATCGACACAAGTAGGTCATTAGCGCCTACTTAAAGACACTACTAAAAATAGATACATAATGTGGTATTTATATTATGCATAATGGGTGATTCAAATATCAATTTAAAAAATAACTTAATTCACCCAGTTAGGATTCAAAACCTACATCCCTGTCAAACATCTTAGCGTTTAGTCCGCGTCTCGACCACCGTGAGAATTAACTTACAGTTATAAAATAAATTTAATTCATAGTGTGTACATAATTTTTAAATCTTTGTCATTAAATTCTCTAGATGAATGCTGATTCCACTTTTCTAGATATTTGGTAAAAATTGAAAATATCCTAAAACTATCTTACTATAATATATAATTTACAAATTAAGTTTATTATTAGATTAATACCCATGAAACTGTATATGATTGAAAAGTAGGAGATCTAGGTTCTAATACTGACCCGGAGTATTTAGGTGTTTGTTTGTGAAATAGTTTCTCATTCTACCACTAGACAAAATCTGGTATATTTCTTCTAAGCTCTTACTTTCTCATCCTTTCCACCTTAGAGTAAATGTAACCCAAACCATTGAGCGTGTAGGCTAATGGTCAAGATCATTCAACTAGTTTTAATGGTTGCGAGCAGGTAGGTGTTCGAATCCTCGCCAGGTGTACCGACGGTGTTTTTTATTTATTGTTTCCCCACTTCCAAATCACGAAAATGTTGAACATTTTCTTCATATTTTATCATCCTCCTCCCACCTCATTAGAATAGTTACAAAATATACTTGCCTAAATGCTGTGGAAATAAAAATTAAAGTACCCAAGCCGGAATCACCAAGTCCTACACGCATACATGGAATACTTGTGGCTACACAGTCTAGGACTTGTTAGAACCGATTCGTGAAAAGGCACATCAAACCACGATGAAAAATTGGAAAAAGAAACTAGTGAAAAAAATACAGAAAAGAGAGGATGGAAAAATGAGAAAAAGGAGTTAGTGGGGGAGAAGGAAAAGAATTTTGAAACGTGTGATCGAAGAAAGTTACCGAGAGGGAAACCATTTTTTACTTCGTGCATGATCGGACACAATACTAATAACATCCTTACAACTCATGACAAGAACATGCATGGTTCAAAATTCTGCACGAATACGCTTCCTATTACTTCCGTTGATACCATTAAGGCGAAAGCGAGCATTCTAGATTTGGAATAGAAACGTTCGTTGGGTATAGGAAATAAAATACAAATTATAAATTGAGACTTACTTAAGAATGAATTCTTTATCAAAGATGGTCTGACATCTTATCTCCGTGAGTACTGCGTCTGCATATTGTATTAATAGTCCCGCGATTAAATCGGCTTGATTGAACATTTAAACACTTGGTAAATTATGGTTTCCTCTTTAATAGTGATTCAATAACGGCTGAGAGATTGGCTGTTGTGCTATTCTATAGTTAAGTTAATTTGTAATTTGCTATTCTGATATAAATATTCACTTCAGAAAATTCTCGTTAAATACTCCAAAATAATGGATAAAGCGAAGCGAATTCTTATTTTAACTCGACCGCTTGGAATTACATCAGTCTGTCTGTTTGTTCTACGATTACTCTAAATGCTAAAACCAATTTTAACATAATTTGGCTGGGATTTTCTTTGGACCTAAGTCCAACAACTTATATATATGTATAAGTTGTATATGTAAGTCCAAAAACTTATATATATATATATATATATAAGTTGTTGGACTTGGTTATTGTATGACCGTTTTTTGTTCTGCGAGACTGACGTCTTAATCCACGTGAACAATGATTATTCTCTCTGTGAGTATCATATATTATTGAGTAAAGTATTCATTTGTTATCTATTTAACTTGGTCACCAAGGTAAAAACACTAACTTATAATCCAAGAAGAAATTACAGAATATATATATTTCCAATTAGAGTAAAAAGAAGAATTAAAGGAGATATTTCAACTTGAAATTAAAATATACATTTTTCCAAAGAGATATCTAAAGCCTGTAGTAAAGATAAAAAGAAAGTCAACGAATAAAAATTGGCGTTATCTTTGAAGAAATGCATTTTAGATGGTAGCGAGCCCTGTATGAGGGATTTTTGTTTTAATCCTCGCATGATAAGAGATTAAGGTCCGGATATATAGTCCATATTTGAGGTCATCTAATTCCCCAATAGAACAAAACACCATGATATTTGGTTTATTGGGAGATGGTGAATATCCAGTGTACTATACTGTATGAATGGGCTTACGTCTTCACGTGGTATTAAATCAGAAATGTGGGAAACTCTCAGGAATTACGAATTCACTGAAATTGCTAACCTAGATAGTAATTACATCTCTTGTTTCAAGTGCTTAGACCAATTTCTTAAATATGTATTCATACTAGAAATGTTTAGTTTTATTAGAAGGTAATAGTGAAAATCACATGTTAAAACCCACCCAAAGTGTTTCATATTGGGATTCGAACACTGAAATAAATTATTAATAGGTAACTAAGTACTGTATATTGTGAGAATATTGTCTTAGTATAATAAACCACCACTGTGAACAGAGTTATTATAAGAATATATGTAATTATATAATCCATGAATTAAATTTTAACTTATTTGTGTATCAAATCTTTATTAAAATATCAAATGAAACATGTTATAGAAAGTAGGATTGAATAAAATTCGACTTTTTCTGACTTCCAGCTGTCAAAATTGAGGGCCGTAGAAAATATATATTTAACCAACAGCTTATTTACATTAATGGTGTAATAATAAGGAAGGTGGAATATAGAGAAAAGGTACAATAATTTTCTTGAGGGAAGATTTAAAAATCATTTAGGAGGGGAAATAAACATAGTTCACTCGGCAAGAATTCAAACACAAATCCTCTCCATCAACGGTGAGTCAGACCAAACGAGGTTGAAGCCTTCACCCAAGTATTCATAGGTACGAGTATTTTTTTTATGATGTATGACCTTAGTTTTATTGGGTCTCAAAACTACCCATACGTTTTAGTTGTATTCTACCAAGAGTTCTGGAATGCAATCTATTATAACACCAGCTTTTATTCAAACATTTCCATTTGATATGTTAACTGATGATCTATGAATGATAAATAGTATAGAAGTAGCTTTATTATAAAATATGTTCCTCCCAACTGTTATTTAAACGGGAAATATCTATAATATTAGAATTTAGAAAGTTCATTGCCGCACTCAGAAATATCTTTAGCAAGTTCTATCAAGTCCACCTTAATACACCCTATCCAATTCAGGTCCATTTTTACGTTATCCACCCATCTGCATCTAAGTCTCCCCGATGATCTCTTCCCATTGTATTGCCAGTCAATACTTTGAACACGGTTCTATTTATTTTTTTCGTTCACGCTGCATACCCTGCCCACAGTAGCTTGAGATATTTGAATACCTTAACAATAACTGGGGTAAATACAGAATGTGTTACTCAACACTAAGGATATACTCTATGAAACTTTGTATTTCTTTGACTAACAGAGGAACATTAATTAATGTTGCTGTCTGATTCAATGTGCAGACAAGTCCGATATTAGAGCACTGATAGGTAATATTAATACATACCATACAACTATCTAGTAATATTTAATATTTAAAAATATAAATTCACTATTACAGTAAAATACAGGATGTATATTATTCGGTGTCAATTAATATTCTTGGGGCTTATATAACCAACACTAACAAAGTTTATACAAACATGGGTCTAGAAACGCTTGGTTTCTGAGCCAAAAGAAATTGTAGTGTTAAATTAATAAGCAATCCAACAGAATAAGTAAGTCAAATAAACAGGACAAAGTTTAACAGTAACAAACAAATATACAAGAAAGAATATTTTGTTACAAAAATTGTTTAATTTTGTGTCCTACCACGAGGCTGTGCTCCATACTTTGTCGTGATCTTCTTAGTACACCAGGGGTGTTAGGTATTTTCTCTCAGCCATTTAATATATGTTCTCGTAAAACTTCAACATCAGGCACAGGAATCGCGTAAACAATGGAATTTAAATGTATCCAGAGATAAAACCCCAGTGGGTTCAAGTCTGGTGACTAAACCGGCCATTCAATGGATCCCCCACGATCAATTCATCTTTGAGAAAAAACTTCAATAAATTTAAGAACTAAACCTTTATAGACCCATATTTATATTCACTTTTGGTTAGTGATTGTTCGATGGGAATACACCTTTAGTATATTTGACATCAATTAATAGTCACCCTGTATAGGTACTAGATTATTTGCTTGTGCTCTACTTCAATTTCATAGTCCCATCCCCAACTAATTCAAAGATGGAAGCCACAGTTTGTACAACACCGCTGTAGTAAACGAAAAACCCAGTCAGACAGACTTTCGAATGAAACGAAGTAGAGAAAGGAAAATAAGAAATTTCGCAATGTCAGAATAGGACTGTTTGTAGAGGCGTGACTCGACTGAAGATGTCGTTTTCAGAAGACAAAAAATTATGTTGTCTGTGAGAAATAAAATATATAGATATATATATATAATGTGGTTCTTTTGAGGAAGATAGATAATATGTAATAAACAATGAAGTAAAAAGTTTTATTTCTTCCCATCATTTATATGAAAATTAATTTTAGTTGACCTTTTTGTACATCTGTCTGAATGGAGAGATGAAAACAATTAATTACTTTATTGCAAGCTATAAAGCGTTTCTCTCCTTCAAATTTTATATTTAGATTCCTCATTTTCTGTATATTAATATTTATAGTAAAGTCGCACGTAAATGATTAAATATGATGTTAAATATATGTATATAGAATGTTCAAGCTATATAAATTTGAAGAGGACCTAGGTGATAAATGGCAGATTATAAAAATATCGATATCTTTGGCTAAAAATTACTTAGCTTAGAAAAGAAAAAAGGACTTAAAGATGACGTTTAAAATAAAGCCAAAATGTGTAGCCACTATTAAGAAATCAAAACAGTAATTGTATTACATTTTAAACTATTTTTTCATTTTACTTACTTTGATTATTCGCTATTTAGATATTTTAATAAATGTAACTTAACATTTGAAGCTCTTATTGAAAGTAAAAAAACATAAACAATACGTTTTTTTTTATAAATTTGAGTATATCTGGGCCTATAAATAGTAATCAGCTGCGCAAAATATGTTAACTAAAAGTAATATTCAATAAATTTATTGGCATTTAAAAATATTATTTTGGATGAGAAACACATTTTTATTCATTTAAATTTATGTAATTACAATTTTAAACTGCGTTTTTCAAAATGTAAACAACTCAAAATTGTTGAAGTTGGATAATAACTTGTTTCTTTTAATCAACAAAATGATGGTAAAAAGCTTTGTTTATTATACTTAGTGTTTGTATTCCTGGAATAATGGTTCTGAGGAATATAAACTATAGTATGTGATCTTAATATCTTTCGATATCTAGATGCCATCCATTAAGTAACTTAAAGATTTTAAGAGGGACACATAAGAACAACAATGGAGTGAATCGAGTTCTTAAAATATATTTAGGATCACAGCAATTAAGGCAAGGTTCTATTAGATGCGCAAAATATTATCACATTTAAACATATTTGTATGTACTAAGGAGAGAATAACAATTACAATAAATGTTATTTTAATCATGCTTTCATCTTCTTCTAATAACCAAAGCCAGTTTTGGTGATTATTTTTTGTCATAGCTATAACCTATTATATATCGCGTGTTTACAACATTATAAAATAACATTCTAAAAATAAAGTAAATATAACTCAAAATTAACAAATTCTTTCTTATTTCCAAGACATTTCTTTAAATATCCTTGTGAGACTTGGAAGTTCCTTTTTATTTCCTCCGAGCGTAAATTTTTCCAGACTAGAACGGAAATCACTAGGGAGTTTGCACACGGAACAACCCACCACAACCAACAACAACACAAGTGATCGAAAGAGAGAGAGAGAGAGAGAGAGAGAAAGACAGAACGTGGTGTGAGCCAAGGAAGAGAAAGATATTCGCCATGGGAATACAAAACTCTTCATGTAGGAGGAAGATGGGTTGAGTGGAGTTTCAGATTGCACAACTTCTTCACTGTCAATTAACTCTCGATTCTCGATCTACGAGATGAGAAATCTGATGAGGTGAAGAGGTGTGTGGATATTTTCTGAAAGTTACCTTCCTTAACCTACCTATCCTCTACCCATCCCTTTCCAAAGTCATGGTGGGGGGCCGAAATGAATTGGAGCGAATTACCAGCTCAACCACTCCCAAACCTAATCTTAGTTATTAAATAGAAAGTTTTTCCCCAATTTTTTTTAAAAACTTTGATTGGGTTCAAAAATATAATCAATTACTGCCCCGTTGTTATCCATGCCATTGCTCCTGATTTTTTTTTTTTACCAGTATACAATCAATTAACGAAATTGAATAACGTGACGTAATTTATCTTCATCCATCTTAGAGATAGCTCCTGCTTGATATGCCTTGATATAAAAGAATTGGATATGAACACACTTGCATTAAAGTCAGTTATCTACTAAGTCAATGCACCGATATTAATTCAAACCAAATTTAAAAAAAATATAGCAGTAGAACTTTTTTAATTCGATGTCTAGGGGATATCTAAGAAAATTATAAATATACAAAATTAGAATTAACCAATGGGTATCTAAAGTGTGTGTACACAATAAATAAAAAAACCTCAAAATGAAAAACTGTAAAATTAACTCGCCGTACAAAAAAAAAATCAGACTTCATCAGATTTGCACTTCAATTAAATGTTTGTCTGTATTCTATATTATTTTGCGATATCATACTTCTTCCCTCACTTTCCCACTTCACTAATCACTTCAACCTTCTTGGCAACGGTTAAACTTGTGTAAGTTCCAGATCGTAAAAAACACCAAAACTTACAGTTGTCAGTTGACAATGAGCTACTCTCACTGAGAGACAAATGTGCTATATTAGGAAAAGCAACATAAACCTTACCCCTTCCATGCTGGCCATCACGTGACTCTCAGGCCTAGGTTAACACTAACATTAACATATTAATTATTAATCCTTATATATAATTTGATAAGTTATTTTTCGGTAATATAAATTACGAGGAAATTACTGAACAGATTTTGACAAACGAACGCTCATTTTAACGGCTAGGAGTTCAGAATGTCAGGAAAAATAGTAGTTTTTCACGAAAACCCGATTTTCATGAAAACCCGATTTTCACTGATAATTTTCAGTTTTTTATTCTTGGTTTAACCACCATGGTAACCTTTATTTGCTACAAGGTTGGAAAATTCTAAATATAATATATCTTTCTGACTAAAAAAATTATAACTCAATCTTTATTTTGTTATTCCAAACACATCACAATTTTCTCTCTGGATGAAAACTTCTCTTTGGATTCTGGTCATAGAACATCTAAATTGATATGCCTGAACTGTGGAACAATTTATTTAGTTGAAATGTTGTTATCGTTATTTCGCATTTAAATAAAAAAGATTGAGCATAATTGGAAAATTAAAAATGTAAGTTGTTGAATTCATGAAAATATTGTCTACGTTTTGTTTCGTGAGTGATAAATATATGTTTAAATATGTTTTGTTATGTATTATATAATCAAAAACGATCAAATGAACTTGAAAATGTTCAGAAATAGCAGATTTAGCTATCCAAGTATGAGTTTTTGTGTTCATTTTTTTCAAATAATGGGTTTTGATGTTCATTTTATTCAAATAATGATTTGGATGTTCATATTAGAAAATATAAACATAATAAAAATACATAAGTTAAGCAATTTTTTCATTTTACCACTTAATTTTGAGAATATGATAATTAAAAGTAATATTTCGTGTACAACATCTATATTTTCACATTCTTACAAATACAGTGGGTTCAGTTATGTTTTGAGGGAATGAAATTTCTAAATACTGCAATGTTTTGTATACCATATCTATATTTTCACATACTCTTTCCCATGTACTCATACTCTATCCCCTCACACACAATAACACACACACACTCTATAACACGCTCTCTCATGTAATATTCTCTCATTCTCTCTCACACATTTTATCCTTGTCTCTCACACTTTCTCTGCCACCAAATTTCGCCCACATTTTTTTATTATACTTTCTTTCAAGCTCTCTCTCTCTCTATCAAAAGATCTCTTTCTCAAACGCTTTCTCTCTCAAGTGCTCTCTCTTAAATGTTCTTTCTATACTCTTTCTCTCTCTCTCAAACGTTTTGTATATTAAACGCTCTCTCTCAAAAGCTTGCTTTCTCGCAAATTCACTCTCTCTCAAACTCTTTCTCTAAAATTGACTCTCTCAAACTCTCCCTCTCTCAAATTACTCTCCCTACCTATCTCTCAAACACTACCCTCTCTTTCTTAAACTCCAACTCTCGCTCACTTTAATTTTATTTCTCTAATCTAATCCCTCCCTCTATACGTTTCTGTTTCTAACTCTCTCTCACACTTCTTCACATTATCTCTCTCTTTCACTCAATATAACTCCCAAAATTTAACACTCTTTCTTTCTAACACACACGAACACACACACCTAAGCCCGAATTATTATTTACATATTCTCTTTCTCGCTCTTACATACTCTCTCCCTTCCTCTCTCTTACACACACACACACACACACACACACACACACACACAAATACTCACACACTGCATCATGCATTTTCTTTACATATTCTCTTTCTTTCTCTTACACACTATTTACCTTTCTCTCACACACACTCTCTTCACATGCACACACATATACTATTTTTCCCTTCTTCTACAAGTATTTATTTCTCTCTCACACACACATATACACATACTTTCAATATCACGAGCTCACACTCACTTGAACTCTCTCAATTGTTCATTCTCAGTCTCTTACACTCACTTTCTCACACTCACCAACACACCCAAGCACACATTCAAGGATTTACACTCTCATTTTCATTATTATATTTTATCACTTTCTCGATCATATATGTATATATTTTGATAAGCCCGTTTCCGTTAATAGGATTTGTGAGGAAATGGCTGGAATTTTTTTGACAAATGCCGTCTTATTTTAACTGTTAGGGATCCAGGATGTCGGGAAAAATTGTGGTTTTCAACGAAAGTGTGAATTACACATAAATATTTCAACTTTTTTTTCTTTGTTGACATCAGCTTGAAAACCCTGATTAATTTTGTGAATGATTATATTATATACGTAAATAAAGTGTTTCTCTGGTTTCTATACCAATTCTACTGTTACTTTAGTGGTGTGGTACAACAAATAGACAGGTTAAGGCAGTAAATTATGTGTATATTTATCAAACAAACCCCTAAGATATGAGATTAAAAATTGTTTATATTGTTGATTTTTATCCTTCATCTTCTTTGACTTTAAATATTCACCTCTGCTATTATGAATAAATCGATTAAGATCTTTTCCAATAATTTAAATTATAAGAAAATTACAGAACCGATTTTGATAAATTACCACTCAATTTTAAGTTTAGGTGTTCAGGATGTCGTCGAAAATAGTAGTTTCCAACGAAAACATTATTTTCCAAACGAATTTTCAGCGTGTCATGCTTTGTTTACATCTCCATGGAAACCCTGATTTGTATTTAGTTGAATATCAGTAAATAAAATATTGATCTTTGCTTAAAAATAATAACAGCTTAAATTCTCTTTTTAGTGGGTTTGATGTAAAGTATAGATAGAGAGGAGTCCTTTTAAAGTTCTCATCATTGCATGTAGGGAAATAATATAAATTTTAATTCCAGTTAGACACCGAAGGATAAATATCAATGTAAAATTAATAGCCTTTGAGGAGTAAAGTGTAATTAGTAAGTCAAGTAAAACCCTTTTATATATTACATTGTTTTTAAATAAAAAAAGTTTAAAATATATTTCAGTGCAATAATCTGCAGCAATCGCTGCAGTGATCCACTAGTAATATAGTAGCTTGTAAACTATACAGTGCATTATATACTGAGTGGTTTATAGTACTATAAATTAATACCTGATAAAATAATAATACAGGACATTATTTAATTGTAGAAGGTTTCGTTATAATTACATCTTATGTAGTCCACTGTCTGCCGATACAATAGTAATAAGTATTAGTGTAGTTAAAATAATTTTATTATTTAAAATTTTCCTGCGTTTTTCTCCCATCACATTTAGTTAAATCTTCAATATTAATAATTTTACTATCTTACACCAGAAATTATTTTGATTAGAAAAGTCAATGTTTATTTTTTTGGTAAAAGTCAACGATACCATCTGCAGATATGTAGTGTTTGGGGTTTGCCAAAAGAAAAGGTTGGGTTAATTTTTAACCGTGAATTGTTAGTGTTCACGTAATACCAGGCTACCAAAGGCCTTCGATTAGGGTTTTTCTCGATTAGTTTAGGATAAATTTTATAAAAAAAACATTAAAATATTGATATATAATATTATCACAAAATAGATATGACACGTCAAAGTGATTTATTTGCCAGGCTGGGAGGGAGGGGGGCCCTGCTTAGGGGGCCCTTGTGCGTGGAACATTTGGCATCTGCCTGAATCTAGGCCTGGTGATGGTATTGTCACATAGAAGCGATTAAAGCAGGGCCAAAACATCTATTCTAGGAAAACTATTGGTGAAAAATTCCCTGCTTTCTCTTCTACTATGATTCAATCAATCTTAACTGTATTTGACATTCCCGGGATTCTTGTGTTTAGCTGAGATTGTTAAGTTATGTTTGAAGGGAGCAGAAACTTTAAAAAATTAACAATAATCTTCGAATTATCCAAATATTTCTTTCTAAAATTCAAATTAAATGTTATTTTATACCAAAGATTTAAATAAGTAATTCGTGGGGAGATATGGTGGGTTCGAATTATCCAATTATTTGAAATAACCAACTTTGAAATAGCTAGATCCTACTGTAATTGTATTAAAATATTAGGAGAATGACTGAAAATCCTACTTATAGTGAAGGCTACAATACCACAAAAATTGATCATTTACTTAATACAAATTTAGTGGTATTTAGTGGTAATTAGTAAAAATTAAACCAAACTACTTTATTTTATTTTATCTTTTGTTGTATAAGGCGTTCAGAGTGGCATTATTTTTAGCACGATGAGTTACTACCCACTTTGGTTAAAAGTTTATGTACTTATATCGGATATGGGCTATGGATGAGAAAGGTTGAATTTAGAGGAAGTGTAGTGAAATTTCCATGAGTGGGAAACCATTTAAGAGAAACCACCTTTAGTAAACCCATCCAAGATCGAGCCAGGATGCCGCTGTCATTGGCAGTTAAGTCTATTGCGATTGTAGCGCCTTAGATCATGCAGCCACAGAAGTGGGGATTTTAACATTTTGTTTTTAAATAGATATATAATGGTAGCTCTATGATTTCTTAGAATAGATTGTAATTCGTGGTGCGTAACTGTTTTTTAAAATACATCGGAGTAAGCTTTTTTTTTTGTTACATTATTCTCACTATTTATCTTTGACAGTAGCTGGTAAATTTTATTTTATTGTTAGGTTTACATGAGAGAGGAATTATTGGGATATTATTTTATTATATCATGATTATTTCTCCGTCATCTGACTCGGTGAAGTGAAAGATCATTAATGGACAACGTCAAGAATACTTAAATGGAAAACATAAACACTAAATACTGTATATATATTCAATATTGAATAGTTATCTCTCTGTATTTCAAGTGGAACGGGATTTGGTTCATATATAACTATTGAAATCTTGATTTACATCGAAAAGGCGTACGAAATTAAAATAGGTATTAGCTTTTAGTGTAAAAATATTAATAAATATGTTTAAATTGTAGGGCCTATATTACGAAAATAATTTAGTAAACATTAACATGCAAACTTATAATGAAAGTTTGAAAAAACTATCAAGTATTTCAGGTGTTTTTAGTTGTAAATGCTAATTTGTGGTGTCAATAAACTTTATTTGTTCTGTGTAGATGAAAGCCTTTTAGGTGTGTTCTTACCTTAACTTCTTATAAACTATATGAAACCTCAAATTTCAAGGCTCGTCTGTAATTTGTTTAGTTGTATTTAGTAGTGTAAAATATAATACATTTTGGAACCATTAACCTAGAAAAAACAACCAATCAGCTACAATATTAATATAAGTTACTATTGCACAATCTACACTGGCAAGCAACTGAAGATAAAATAAAAACATATTTGAGAGGAATAAATCAATTTGGTTTGAAAATAGTATTTTCTTGACAAAAATTGGAGTATTGGCCACTAGATAACTTTGCAACACACGAATTCTAATGTGATTTAATTATTATTTTAAGTAGGGAATTGTACAAAAGACACAATCTTAATTATATACTTATGATGATGTTTTATTATGTTTTTTTTTGGACCTGACGTTTTCTCAAAATTGACTGTAGCTAGTATAAAAAAACACTAATATCATATTACTATGTTTGATATGATGACACCTTTGGTGGAAAGATTCATTTCACTAACTTTAATTTTTTTGTTCTTTTGACCCACATGTGATTGCTTACGTGGTGGTTGAACACAACCTCATCCTTATAGAGATTTTCTTCAATTTCCTCCCTTCTATATTATTCTTTTCATCACGACCTACTTCAAACACTTGGAGACAAATAGCGAGTGAACCAGGTCGATAACTTTACGGGTTCAGTAAACGCACCTCAGTACATTTGTTTAGCATAAGAAGTGTAACCGAGAAGACGTAATATTTTTTATAGTAATAACATGATGGAGTAAAAATAGTTATAGATTGTTTTTACTATATTAGAGCATCCCTACAAAAAGAGGCCAAATAAACCATAAATAAGCACTTGATTAACTTTGGATACGTTTGCACACGCATGGTGAAAACAGGAAAGACCCAGGGAATTTAATAAAAGAAAATATAAATATGGAGTACTTTGAGCTTATAACATTTAACTGTTGGCCTTTGCATAAAATAGAAACTAAGAAAAAGATCTAAACACACTGATTCGAGCTAAATCTTCCCCTTTACCCTTTGGCTATATGTTGGATTGCATAGTGGCTGCATGCATTGCTTTCTCAAACTCAAATATTCTTGTTATAAACGAGCGTATGTGGACAGGATAGTTCTTTATACCCCAGAATACCACAACATCTCCCTCCAAAAGATTATTGGGTACTGCTACCTTGCAACAAAACTTACCTCCTGAAGTGAATTGGCAACTGCTACCTTGCAATATGACTTCCCCCGCAAGGTGGATTGGGAACTGATTCCTTACACCACGATTTTCCACACAGTGTGGGCTGCTACCTACCATCATGATTTCCCCCACAATATGGTTCAGTCATTTATACTTTGTGTTACGACTTATCCTCCCTAGGGAGACTGGAAAATGATTGCCTAGCCTAGCCTATCTTAAAATACCCTAACCAAACCTTGCTATTCCTCCCACTAAGAATTAATTTATCTTCTAACATACTGTACAGAGTAGCTAACATCAAGCTGAATGACCTATACTGAATTGAGATTTGAAGGCAATTTATTGTATTTATTTCCAATTACTATAATACGATGATGTGCCCAATAAACCTGTTTACAGATATTTTTTATGAATCGATGGTGCCCTATACACTTGATTACAATTTCTTCTAGTACCCAATAACTCACTTGGTTTAAATATTCCTTCTTGTCAAATTGATAGTTCCCAGCCCATTCCCAAACCACCAATACCTCATATAAAAAGGAACAAAACCATTACAGGCCGTTCTAGACACCAACTAAATTGCTCCACGCAAGACACTTTAATAAAACATTAAGTATCATTCATCTTTATAACCTTCCAAAGCTTTAGCAAAAATGTGGATTCCTTCAATATAGACTGGGAAACTGATTATTTTTTATTAAGTTAATATTTGCAGCCTTGCATAAGGTAAGTATATATACTAAGTGCTACTTTCCTGATAGCTCTGTTGTAAGAACACCAGCTTGCTAATTCAAATGTCCAGGGTATGGTTTCCTTATAGAGAAGTTTATTTCAATATATATTTGAAACACACTTCTGGTCACATGGTCTAAAGTTTAAGGCTTTAAATTTAACGGGTTGCCAGTGATGAGGAGATCGAGGTTATTAATCTTGGTGGGTCTACGGGAGGTTATTTTCCACATGTGATTTAGCACTATGGGTATCACATCATCTCCACGCTAATGCTTTCTTCATCCAAACATTTGTAGTTAAATGTGTATAGCTCATACGGATAGTAAAACTAGGTGAAAAAATAAATAAACGGTAATGACAGAAGCAATTTTAATTGTCTAACTCTACTGGAATAAAATATTGGATGTATTGGTTCATACTGTATAGAAGTATATATATAAACAATGCTATTGCCTTCCATAAGTACCGTCATTTCTAAAATACTTACCCCGATAAGTTTTCCTCCCTGTTGTACTCAACCCACTTTACTGTGTTCCCTTGGGAAAAAAGAAGCTATCCTACATCGCATGTCCGGTTTGAAAATTGGCTAGCAGAAGACAGTTAAGAGGGCGGAAATATTGTCCTATGCACGCGATTCAATCGGGATACTGGGCGGCTTGAAGAGTTGTTGGGGGAAGAGAGTAGTGGGTGGTTAATGGAGGTAGGGGATGTTCAGTGATCACACACACACACACACACATTGGCTCATTGTTGAGTGAGACCCTTATCATAACTTGACCTATAAAAATTTCCGGTGGAACAAATTGCTTATTGCTGTGATAACAACAGGGACTCTACGAAAGGCTTTCTTTTTCTAGCCCACCTCTTATTTTTTCACTTCCATATCTTGTTCACTTGTTCATTTATCTTGTTTTGATTCGAGTATAAATAATTTAAATTATTTGTTATAAAAAACCAATGTAAACATTATCTACTTAAATGTTCAATATTGGCTCATTTAAAATTACAAGTAGTAAAATACGCAGTTGTTAATATTGATACTTTTTAATTACTACTTTATATTATTTTATCTAGTTAACTCTTAATAAAACTAGTGATAATTTAATAGCTTTATATATACAGTAGGGTTGAGAAAGTTATTTTAGAGAAAGTACAACAGAAATAGCTTGAATGGGGTGTCAGAAAAACCACATTGATAAATCGGGCGTAGAGAATCATCTACATTGCACCCATCTGGGATTTGATAGTTGATCTTTATTCTCTAGCAATCCATTCTAAAGTGAATCGGAAACATGTTTATCTCCTTTATTAAAAATGTATTGATGGCAAGTCTAAAAACATATTCACTATTATAGTAATTTATTGAAATCTTAACTTTACCGTTAAATAATGAGAATTAAATTAAAGTTGATCATTGATTTAATCCCCACAAACTTATTTTTTTAAATATAAAGATTTTTTATTCTCAAGAAATTAATATATTTTAAAGGTTCATTCTCTCACGAATTTTCATTCTTTCGCTTATATTTAACAGATGGGCTCTCTGAAATTATTAGATTAATATATGGATTTTTGATTTATTTCGTATAAATGTTAAATTTGCGTACGAAAGTAAAATATCTATTTTTCGGGACTACAACTTTTATATCTCAAACCTGATAAGGACTTCAGCAATTAATTTATTTTATATTGGCCTAAATATACTCTAACAGAGACCTATTTTTACCATAATATAAAGTGCATTAGAAAGCTCTCATGATTGTCCACGAGATGGAAGCACTTATTCAATTTGAGTAAAGATCAGACATTGGAGTCTTGAGGCGAGAATTTTACCCCTAAATCATTGGGGTCGACGATATAATAATAGAAGGAGCACAATCCAAATATATAAAATAGATTAATGAAACATTAAACACATCAGTAATGAAAAGGGGTTCAGTGATAGAATGGTCTAAGATGGGCATGTCAAATTTGTGGCCCGTGGACCACAAGTAGCTTAAGCTATGAATTTGAACGGCCCACGGACCTTATAAAAACATTATTATGGGATAGTAGCAATTATAAATTGGGTATTATTTGGAGAAATCTAGCAAGTGAGGTTTGTGCAACTAATAGTTACTCTTTACTTACAAGAAATTGATTCCCCAAAAATGTATACATATTCAAACCCAATATGTGCAGCACATAAAATTGTGAATTTTTTAGCTCCACGTTCAACTATCCGTTAGGGTTATATGCCTATGTAATAATTATGGTAATAGCTAGGGTTGCTGAAGGTTTAATTTAGAGTGTGTCTGCCTGTGGAGAGAGTGTCAAACCGTTTAGGAAAAACCACCTTCAGTACACCCGATTGGGATCAAACTCTTATCCCCCCATCATTGGCAGTTTAGTCTGTTGTGATAGTGACTCCTTAGATCACGTGCTCAACGAAGCGGGATCTACTCTAATTAAAAGGAAGAAACACTCCAGAGATCGTGGATTAAGGCAACGTATTTGTTGACAAGAATTATGAAAGTGACTTCAACAAAATATATGAAACTAGCTTACATCCCCGCTGCAAAAAATAGTTTAGAGCTTTTATGTAAACTTAGAAAATAAGACTTAACATTAATTTATAATTAATTTTCTTTTTGGAACAATATGAATTTTGAAATTGATTAAAAAAAATTAAGATTATGATAATATTTTATTTTATGAAATGTTGCCTCCTCAGTATTTTAAATTTTTACTGTGACACTTTTGATCTAACCAGTGTGACACGCTTGGTCTAAAACGTCACTCGCACAATAGGCTAAATTAGTGAAGTTAAGGAGATTTGTTTGAAATCCATTTTGGGTGTATTTATGATGATTTTTTTTAAATAGTCTCTCAAGTTCCCTATACGCAGATTCTGGTATATTTCATCAATAAAAATAATTTTCTTCTTCATTCCTATCTCATTAGCTTAGTTAATTTACGCGTATAGTCTGAATGGGTAGTTAAATGCGTTGTGAAATACAGTAACCAAGGAGATCGTTCCCATTTTGATGGGCGAGGATATCTTTACCATGGTGATAAAGGAAAGGGTGCCGTTACGGCATTAACAAGGAATTACGTTTATAGTAAACAAAGTCATTGTCGACAAGGTAACCTAAGAGGATGTTTTAATGACAATCAAGGTCATTATTAATAATATGGTGACCTAAGAGGACATTTTTACAGTAGTTTAAACGAGGTCGTTACTAACAGCTAAGAGGACGTTTTCACAGTCGTTTAAACAAGGTACTTATTGACAAGATAGCTTATAAGGACGTTTTCACAGTATTTTAAAAAAGGTTTTTATTGGCCTGTTACCCTAAGAGGACGTTTTTATATTAGTATAAACATGATCAATATTGACATGTTGAGGATGTTTTAACTATAAACAAGGTCGTTATTGACATAAAAGAATAAGATGATGTTTTAATGATAATCAAGGTAGTTATTGACATGGTAGCCTAGAGGACGTTTTCATGATAAAAAAAAAGGTCGTTAGTAACATGGTAGATGTTTTCATGGTAAGCAAGGTCATTATTAAATGGTAATCAAGGTAGACGTTTTAATGATAAACGAGGTCGTTATTGACATCGTAGCTAAGAACGCTGTTACTGTAAGGATGCTGTCATGTGTTTGGCAACCAAGTACTGAACATAAACACATCCCATTGCTCAATAATTTACTCACGCCAATATATACACATTCATTTTACTTACACATTACGCTTCAATGTATAAGAAGTGTTAAAAATTATAATATTAATATGAATAATAGAATGAATGTGCTTATTTTGGTTGGTTGTCGTATATGAATACATACATTATGTATAAATATTCTGATTCACATTGATGCAATTTTCAAATACGTTTATTATCAAAACTATGTTTATTATCTAAAATCGAAAGACTTCTGTTTTTTATCATATTATTGGCGATATCTTAGCATAATAATAAATAAAGTGTTCCTGTAAAATTACGTTTCTCTTTGCGCTAGTAAATAAAATTAAATATGATTTTATAATATTTTTTACCATAATATCTTAATTTTTATTGTATTTTTGAAGAACCTTTTTCATGTTTGAATGTGATATAAAATTATAGTAATTTATTTAAAAAAAGAATTAGTGCAGATGTCATCATGGATATGATAGATTTTAGACTAATCCTAAAGCAATACATTTTTGGATATAGATGACACATACATCACCATGTAAATAAATATTCAATATTATAAACTGAAATGGAGACCAATATTTTTAGCAAGTGCCTCATCGATCAGCTAGAAAATTTAGGATATCTACATTCACTTATTTATACGTGAACTCATGTTACCTGCATCTGCCACTTAAGATAGTTGGTATCAATACTAATAAAATAAAATTTATAATCTATTAGAGTGGTTTAACGTGCATTTTCTGAACCGATTGATTATATCAGCACATACATTATTCTAAAGCCTAGAACAGATACAAATCCAACCCTCAGCAGTTAATTCATTCATCTCTATTAAAGGTAAACCTACATTTAACCAATAAAAAACTATTCGGCCATTCCGGGAATCGAAGCCGGTACCCTTAGTTAAATAAACAGACACGATACCAACTGAGCTAAGGTGTTAGTCTATAGTGCAAACAATTCTGGACATAAAAAACCAATTGTATTTTCTATGAAATTTGTATTGTGTAAGACAACCTATTATTTCTACTATAAGAATGTTTTATTATTGATATATTGTTAGAATAGTAACTGTACTGAACTTCATTTAAGTATACCATGCTATAGACTCCGGAACTATCTCCTATCCGTTCGCGTTCCCTCCTCCTATTTAGGATCGGCTGCACTACAGGGTGTTGTGAGAGTGGACTGAAGCACCGCCGCTGCACCCGGGGTACACGCAAAGAACGAATCGTTGAATGAGCGAGCGAGCAATAACGAACCTGCCTCGTAGCGACTCCGAGTGGTGTATAAAAAATTCAGTGCTCTACTCTTTCCCTAACCCCTTACCTACTCCTACCCTAACTAACCCTCTTCTTCATACCATTTTGCTTTTACCTTCCATACGGTAGTGATCCACTCCTCCCTCCAACTCTTCCCCCTCAACCTCTCATCTGACCGGTTATACCTTCCTTTCGCCCATTTTACTTCATCCAGTAAAACTCTCTCCGTGTTATCTGATACAGAAAATACTAATAAGAAGCTATTTAAAGCTATTAAATGTGTCTACTGCAGAGTTGTTTTCCACTCAACCTTTATTTGAAAAATTGATGTTTTAATTGGATGATTTGTCGCAATAGATTAGACTGTCGATAACAGCCAGATTGGGGTTAAAATCCCATTTGATTGCACTGAGATTGATTTTTCATATTTTTTTTTCTTCCTTCACGAAAATACGGATACACTTCCCATAACATTTTGAATTTGTCATATATAACTCATTAGCATAATTAATAGGGCCTACCTATGCGTATTGCCTGAACAGGTAGTCAAATTGGGTGTTTAAATAAAAAAAATCGGATGATTTAGAAATGGTATTTATATTTGATGGTGACCCCGTAGAGCTCTCATTTAAGGTCGCTCTAATGGTTACTTTTGTCTTGACGTAATAACAACCCTTTTTTACTTTCTCTCGACACCTCGGAGATAAATTATTGTGATCGTCAAAAAAAATCTAACTCGAGATTTTGATAAATGTCGACCTTTCATGACCCCCTGAAGATATAAAAGTTATTTTCAGAGACGCGTCTCTCTGTCTGTAAATCGGGCTAGAGCCGAAACTATTTTAACAATTAGTCTAAAACTTGTTACATCTGAGGTTTCCCTAAGGTCCCTCCAAGGAGTTTTTGAAATTAAATTCCTAACCCTAAATTTAAGGGTAGTTTCACTAAAGGGCAGAAAGAGAATAAAATAATTTTCTCGAAGTTCGTTCAAACGATTTTAATTACAGTTTATATCTAGAGACTAGTTATCATTATAAACAAGATGGCAACTCTCACTTTCTCATGTAAATGATGTTGAGGATACTTTGAATAAGGGAAATTTTAAATTTTAATAATTTCTCCCCAACCATCTGAGATACGAAATAACTTGTCAATGTAAAGTTGTAGTACTATTAAAGATAAAAATATTTTATTTGAAATATATTTTTTAAAACAATAATTTAGGAACTATAATCAAATATATATACTTTTTAATTCATATCTTTGGAAATAAATTTGATTTTTATGCTCTTTGGTGGACAAAGACGTTTCTCTTTTCTCAATTTTTCTGTAGTAATGTTCCTAATCCGTATTGCCATAAAGTAAGTAGTACCATTGTATATTATTTCATTAATGATCTTTGGTGTAGTGTTTCTACAAAACATTTATACCTATTTTTTCAATTCACAAATCTTACCAGTTTTTATTTAGTAAATGTATATTTTAAGATAAAATCGGGAGAAAGTCAGGTTGGTGCGCAGTTAAATGTTATTCTGTAGCACGGACTTCACACATATTTACAGTAATGGGGTAGGGCATACTAAGTTAGAGATTTATAGAAAATGTACCCGCATTTGTGTAGAAGAAACCAGTTAGTGCTTGTACCGCGTCCAGTCGGGATTTGAACGACGACATCCTAGTAACTGTTGAACCAGACCAGCGGTGGTTGAAGACTTAGCTGGGGTGCCGTCTTAATTAGGGGATATCTACAAGGTTAAAGTATAAAATAACTTTGTTTTATATAGTATATAAAATTAGTCACAAGGAAAAGTAACAAAATTTTAAACTATGAATGAATATAATCTTATAATATAATATAATCTTTATTGTTTTAAATTTTGTTACAATACGGGAAAAGTAAGTGGACTAAAACATAATAACCAAATACAAATTATAATCTAAATATATGTGTTAAAAGCTTAAATTTAATTTGATGATAAAGTTATAACTACTCTATATACAATATTTTTATTCTAGATTATTATTGCTATGTTAAAAAGAATAAATAGTAACATATCATAAATAATTTTTTTTAAAGCGTTAAAACAATTTAAGTTACATAGAACTGTGACAGTTTACAATGTAGAAAAATAATTATTGGTTTTCAAGATCTTTGGCCTAACTAGATATACCATTTTGAATTCGACAAAATCAATTTTCGTTTTTTGGATTTATATAGAGAACAATATTTTATACCAATTGGCTGGCCAAATTTTAGATTCTTAGGATGGTTAGGAAGTGTTCGAATAATGTATGTGGACAGACATATCATAACTATATCGAATTATATTTTTTAAACTGAAAAATGACACTAGCTCAAAAGAATCAAATATGAGACCTTTGGCTCAGCACCCCCAGTTCTCTGGCCGTTGAGATATCTAGGAGTAATCCTGTAAGCAGGATGATTCATAGAATTAGATGTTTAATATCTGGCTTGACTCTTTATATAATTTTTAATACAAAAACAAATATTTCAGCCAATACATTTCGAAATCAATCTTCGAGACGAAACATTAATCATCCAAAAAACTGAGTTCACAAATGAACGCGATCCATAGAACGCACTATATGCCTAAGAGCAATCATAATATTTGAAAAATAAAGTATATACATTGTTACAAAAACATATAGGAAATAAGAGCATCACAATCTAACAAAGAACATAAATTGTTTAGACTCTTGTTTAAAGTTGTCTTTCTGCATGTATTTAAGTATTTAGATTTTCTTACATACAAGAAATGTTTTATTCTATTAGTTTAGGATATTCTGGGGGAGGACCCATTTCCCCCCGCTGGTCATTAGTTTTAAAATTAATTTTCTTAAATTATTATTATTATTAGCACAGCGTCTTACTACCCATTCGGGTTGTGCGCACTTACGTTAATGTGTAATGGTAGGGTGATTGTGAGACTAAATGGAGGACCTACAGTTTGACGTGGAATCCGAACCATGGTGGAGGCCTGACATTCCCCACATTCACAAGATGTCTTGTCAGAGGTGAAGGAAGGGTTTGGTAATCATATAAATCTGTGCCGGGACCGAGGATTGAGCCCCGGATCCCCAGTACATAAATCTGACACCTTACCCCTAGATCACCAGGTCACCTAATTTTTTCTTAAAGAATGCTTAGGGTGGCTCTTATACCTACCTACCTGACAAATTTAAATCTTCTACTACTGTGAGGATTTTTTTAGCACTATGTCTTGATACCAGTTCAGGTTTTTCACATATTATGTATTAATTTCGCTAATTGTTTTGGTATGAGTAAGGTTGAATTTAGAGGAACCACATTTGCGTGGGGGTAGAGTATATACACATTTTATAAAAACCACTATCAGTATAACCGACTGGGATTGAAACCCAGATCTCCCTGTTTCCAGACGTCTGGTGTATTGTGAGAGTAACTCCTTAGACCATGCGGCCACTGAAGCAGGATTTTTGGGAAGTAGTACTTTAGATACTTTTGGAAATTTATAAATTCCCCATTCCACTAAACTCTACCCTTATCCCAAAACACACACAGATTTTTTTATTTATTTTCTAGCTCCTAAATGTATACAGTGGTTTGGGCATGTCTGAGCAGCAGACAGACATTTCATTTTTATATATTTGTGTGATTTTAGCTTTCTTGTTCTCTTGGTTTTTTAGTTATAGCATATGAATACATCTTACAAACACACCCACACATTATATATATATATATAATAAATAATTAATCATCATATAAATAATATGAACAAATAAATTCATATTATTTATATGATGATTAATTATTCTATTCTTTTTAAGGCTTCCCATTATCTATGAGTTATAGCTCTGGACAGGGAAAAGAGTAGTGTTCTTTAGCCACATTTTTTTAAAGATTGCAGTAATGTCTTGTATAATTATATACAGATATCTTTTAAAGTTTATGCAATGGAAATTAAATAAGCATGAAAATCCATTAAGCATGGACGGAGATAAGGTCGAAAAGAAGTTTTGTAGCCACTATCTCGAAACAAAATGGCGGAAGTAATTTGTACTTAGTCCATATTCTTACTGGAAATCCATGAGAAATTTCATCAGCAAAATTGTTTAATATACTTGGGCGTGATGATGCAACAAACAAACAAACAAACAAAAGGCAAACATGTCAATTGTATATAATTAGTAGGGTAAAAGTAAAGAAAGAAGAAATTAAGTGCCACATACGCTGGTTTCACTAAATACTGTAATAATCAAACTCGGCTTCAGATTATCATGGTCTTTCTTTTAGGTTTCATTCACACCAGAAATATCACAGATTAATTTTTCAGGGTAATAATATGTTTGGAAACAAAAGCTAAGCTATCCCTAAGGAAATGGTTAGTACACTACCAAGTTTTTGCTCTATATGTTTTTTGTTCCTTAGTTACCTGAATAAGTTTGTTATCCCTTCACTGCGGCTTCGCGTGGAGTGGTTTGGTCTCGTCGAAGTCCAGCTTCCGGGCGACGGTGGTTGTTAGGCGTCG
>CABEEJ010000821.1:0-112350 GCA_901482245.1 Timema douglasi
CCTTAAATTGCCCAATACAGCCACAAAGAACAACAAAAATCATTAGGCCAAAGGTGCCTACCCTTGCAACAAACGGAGATGCAGTGCCTGCAAAATTAACCAACCTTCCACTTCATACAACAGCAAACTCACACAAATGGGATACACCATGAAATAAATCTTTCATGCCAGTTACAATGCAACTACTGAATTGCTGAATACATTGGCCTCACCACATGAACACTCAGATAATGGATGAATGGTCATCGTTTTGATACCAACCAGGACAGTGACAAATCAGTAACACTTCATGCCCAAACGCATAAAACAGATTTTGACTCATGCTATAGTACAAGAGTTATATAAGCCCTCCCCAATAGTTGCAATTCTTCCCAACTTTGTAGGTGGCAACTTACTCACCAATATATAGCAAAATACAGGCACCCCTCTACTCTACCCTCAACTTTAGATAACCTCCTTTCCTTTTCTTACAGGCAGGTTTACAAACACCAGCAATTAATTTTAACTAGAGATGGGCCAATTGAATCTTCGAATCCACCAAATCCTGACAAGTATTTAAGATTCGAGGATTCGGTGTTTTACTGGATTCGAAGGTCGAATCTTTCACCTCATAAGCAAAGCATAATATTTTGAATTTGAAAATTACTAAGTTAGACCTACTTGAAAATCACACCATAATCCATAATCATTATTTTGTATGACAAAAGAGGTAAGCATGAATAAAATAGTTTAAAAAATAAAATAATAATAATTGTTAAGTGTAGAATATCTAACATGCCTAATACCCTATCCTCCCACCTCTATGGGAAACTTGGACTCGAGTCTCGACCGTTTCAGCGCATGCTCACATCTGAAACTTTCACCTCACAAAAAATCTTGTAAATACTTTAATGAACTCTCCAAAAACTAAAAATCAAAACTAGAATTACAAATAAACTCAAAATAAATTAAACAAATTACGGCTTTTTTTAACAGAAATAAGAACACATTACACACGATAAAGAGTCAGGCACCATGACATATATGTTTACTCGCCAGAGTGATGATTAAATTAACATGACTTTATTCTTACTGCATAACTGGATTTAATTATCTATGCAAAAAAGCTCCAATTTTTTCATACATTCCTTAAGTTAGATATTTTGTTGGGTTTAATGAAAAATAAACACTGTCAACAGTTAGACACCAATAAAACTGTTTATTTATGCCTACCGACCTACGTATTGTATATCAATTGTTTGTTTAGAATCGATTCAGGTAATCTGATCACTTAGTAAGTGCTCTTCCAAGAGTAAGGACACAAGCTTGAACAGTCGACTGCATAATCCAGAATACAAACCTTAACCTTTCTTTGAATCAAGAAAGAGGCAACAACAAAAACTAAGTGACCATGATCAACCTCTATCCATACTACCATAGTCCAGTCTGTGTTTTACTCTCTTTTGCTGAAGAAGGGGAATGATGTACTCTGAAAATTACAATATTATGAGTTTTGTTGTGTTTTAATTGTGAATTATGAGGCCTACAGTTTTCTGGTAAGTGTGTAAGCCTTGCCATTCTAGCTACCTTTTAATACTAATTCAAATGTTATTTCTCTTGCCTTAAAAGCTTTCTTTCTCATCTTACCCTGTAGGTTTAAGTTATGAATAACCCTGTTATGCATGCAATAGTAATAACAACAATAAAGTGTGTGCAAAGTTTCAAAAACTTCATTTCAATTATTTATTAGCCTTGAATTTGCTTCAAAAAATTATGGATTCGACAAATACCAAGTTTCAACAACAACAAAACTCACAGATAATACACACATTTATATTCAAATCTTGTTTTTCACTCAGCATTTTTACTTAGAGCACAATTGTTATTAGTTTCAAATGTCTCTAATATGTAGTAATTTAATTACATGTTGTAATAGTTACTTGATTTATAAGAGAAGATCAGATCCAATTAACTGTTTATTGATAACTTTGGGCACTGCCTCTCCACACTAAACTAACCCATTAAGTAGCAACCAAATCTCTCAATAACCCCAATCCCTTCTTTCCCCTCTTAAAATTATAACAAAGGATCTGAGGAGTATGGAAAAACGTCACTTTACTCCAATTTTCTTGTAAATGGTCATATCTGACAGATATAAAATGTTACTAGGTAGACTTTTGTATGTCAAGTCATGTGGGTTAAGGCTGCTTAATAGATATTATCAATATCTTTAAAATAACACTAAAAACTAGGTATGTGACTTTCAATTGTTCAAGGATATTCAAGATTTAAGGAGTTGAGAAATTTTCAAATTTAACACAACATCTTAAAAAAAACGTTTTCAATTTTTCCAGTAAAATTTGTTTAAAGCTCTTATACTGTTTATTGGTGATTCAAAACAAAAATTATAATTAATATAGGATGAATTTAACAACAAGTCCCCAGACAAGTAATTTAACACCTAACTGAATGTATAAATATTTCCAAGATTCAAATTCAACCTTTCTCTACTAAAGATACAGTAAAATCTTATAAATGTTGACCAAGAAAAATTTGGTTGTGTTTTCTAAAAGGTGCTACAAATGTCCCTACGTAAAAAAAAATAAAGGTATAGTCACTCAAATCCCTTTTTTTAAATTCTAAAGTGCTGTCAAAATAATTGAAAAGCCCATCAATGATTCAGTTGATTGTGCCACAATCAGCCAATGATTGGGTCGGTGATCTGAATTGGCCCCGGCCTAGTAAAATAATATTAAGAATGTGATTCCTTAATCCATCTTTTAATAGTTCTAAAGTGTTCAGTTTAAACATACCAGCATTGTTTCTTGTGCGCCTCGTACTCCTTTTGGGCACATTTTCTCGGGTCTTTGTTAACTCATCCTTCACACAAACAATGTCAGAATCTTCCGATGGGGTCGTTTTCTTATCCTCTTCTGAGCTGCTTGTATCTGAATCATCGTCATCAATAAAATCTTTCAAGGATCCCTCAGAATCTGATTCCATCAAGCGCTGCAATAAACATTTAAGAGTATCAAATAATGGTTTATAAAGCTAAACATAAACGTTTGTATCTGATTGTGTAATCTTAAGTCTTATCACATTGTAGCTCAAGTGAATTGAAATAAGATCGATACACATCCTCAGGATAACAAAATATTTACTACAAAATTATGGCTATTATCAAACATATATCTTTATTTCTAGGTTCAGTAAGTGAGAGAGCTTAAAAGAGTGAGATAAGAATAGAAATAGTTTCTACTCTACCCTCTTTCAGGCCTATAAGAGGGGGGTGGAAGTAATTTGCCAAGTTCAGCCATTAATAATAGCTGGGGTTTGTTAGTCGCTGTCCTGAATGAGCAAAAAAAACGCATGGACGAAGCAAAAATATCAAATGAAGTGTTAGCATAGAAGTGCCCTAAGTAAAGACGACGCGACTGAATATTAAGTGGTTGAAGTAATCAAATATTTTTATGTTTTTGCGCAAACTGTGTAAAGCAAGTCTCACAGCTGCTGCCCTGAGTATTCAGACAATGGGAGTGTTTATCTTCAATGTCTGTCTTAAGCATTTACAGGTGGTGTTTACTGTCGATATTTTGATTGTTTGACTCAATTACATTTATTTTGATGATTAAAATGTCATATTTGCTTAATCTATTAAGTATAAATGTGATTAGGAATATGAAAATAAAAAACTACCTTTACCGATTGCTTGTGGATAGTGTGTGGTCCTAGATTTTTTAAGTGTTGAAGTAATTAAATTTATTTGTTTGTTTGTTGTTGAAAAATGTGAATCTAAAACCTAATCAGATTTATACATCCAAGCAATGGAGGCGTATGGAAGAGCCGGAATTATTATACTCTTCTAATTATTTTATTTGTATTGTGGTTTTCCTTCATAGAGAGGGTGAAATTAAACTCAAATTTCCTTTTCCGAGTAAATGGTATTTGCTCGAGAGCTTTCTGTTTAGTATTTTGAAATTTATTATCAATAGACTGAGATCACGTTTCCTGATTTAAACTATTGTTACTTGCTTCTTGTATTCGCTCATGCAGAACAATTGCATCAATTCATTCGCTTTGCGCTGCATCACCCGCATTCGCTTTCATTCGTTCATGTAGGACAACGCCTTAGTGGCTAAGACAGTGAGGCAGAAAAGACAAAGACGGGGGATTACAGGGGTGTCAAACCTAAAGAAAAGAAAAGGTTGATAAAATTAGAAAACATTTAAGGAGTGATAGACCTAAAGAACATTTAAGCATGGAGAGAATCAGATAATATTTAGTCAGAGCACAAACCAAGACAGTGTTAGGCGCGGTGCATTAATGGTGGTAAACTATAAGTTGGGACACTCATGAGTTCTTTATCTGCAGACAACTTGTAAACTTGAACTATATTTTGAAGAAAGGCAACGGTAAATGTGAAATTGCTTTTCATAACATTCAGTCATTTTTGTTAATAAGTTGTTTTTCAGAGAGGAAGGAAGAATTTCACACACGTTCCAGGAACTTGGTGACCATGAGAACATTTTTGTTTTTTAAACTATTGTTCACACGGTCAGATGGGCATGCAGCGTTCGACCACGGGGCAGAAGGACGGACATGGCAGAACACTACAAAGTACAGGGGCATGATTGTTGAATCACCGCCTGTGTGTGCACTTCCCTTGCACCATTATGCATCACACTATTGCCAGGCGCGTGACTTATTCTGCTATGTCTATCAACAGTTGTTTGTTAGGTTCAGCAAGTGAAAGCGCTTGAAAGATTTAGAGAAGGGCCAAGATATATTCTAACAGCTTTTGGGGTGTGGAAATGAAAGGAAGTAACTTGCCAAGGTCAACCATTTATGAGGGATCATGATGAGCCAGCCAGGTATAAAGTATAAGGAGTGTTAAACAAGTGTCTTTAAGGGGTGTCAAACCTTAAGAGAACATTCAAGGGGTATTGAACTTGGATCAAATTAAAGCGATTTTAATAAACCCAAGTAACTTTTAAGAAGTTTCATACTTAGAGCACAGAGATGCCAAACATTATGTTTTGTAGTATATTTTGTGCTCTGAAAATAATTATATATAAAACATGATTTTCAAAAGAAATTAACTAGTAAATATGATTTACATAAAAAAAATTAATAAAAGCAGCCATTTGATTTGTATTATTGGATATCAATTCCAAATGTTATTTGATATGATAAAAATTGCTATTTGCGAACCTCTATTTTATTGTTTTTTTGATTACCTTTAGCAATGTTTCTTAGGACCACGTCTTATAGCCCGTTCCAGTTAGGCCTATATGCTTATTTACTATAGACTAGTGTGTTTAAGAGGGAGAAAGATTGAATTTAGAGGAGGTATACCCACATTTGTGTGGATAGAGTGGGAAACCATTTAAGAAAACCTACCCTTAGTACACCCAGCCAGAATCGAAATACAATCTTCCCATCATCGGCAGTCTAATCTATTGCAAGAGCGATGCCTCAGACCATGTGGCCACCGAAGCAGGTTTTAATAATATTATAACTTTTAAAAGTCTCAACATATTAGTTTAGATATCAATATATTTTTAATCTAAAATCTAAAAAACGTAATCCCAATATTTTGACTCATTTCCCGTCCCTGTCCCAAAATAAAAAAGTAATTCCCATCCATCCCTAGAATATACAAAACAATAATAATAATAATAATAATAATAATAATAATAATAATAAAAGGATGTAGGTAGTGATATTGACCTAGAGGAAGAGATAAATGATGATTGCAGCCATAACACTTACTCTGATCAAGATGATGTATGTGACGATAGTGAAAATAATGGGAGCAGGCAAAGTGATAGACAATAAAGTGGTCGACATGAGAGGACAAAGTGGTGGACAGCAAACTGCTAGACACGAAGAAACGACATGGACCAAGTGATCGACACGAGCTGGACCATGTGATAGACAACCAACCGGTAGACAAAATGAAAACAATTATTTGAAAGGCTGGGTGGGTCAAGTGGCTGACACGACTTGGACCAACTGCTAGACAAGCTCAAGTATAGGAGTACAAAGTGATAGACAACCAAGCGATCGACACGAGAGGACCAACTGCTCGACAAACTTTGATATAATCCAGTTAAGAGTGGACTAAGTGACAGAACAGTTAATTCAAATCCTAAATAATACTATTTGCTAGGTCTAAGTATTGTCTGACCACCTAAATAACACTATGCTAGGTCTAGGTATTGTCGGACCTCCTAAATAACACTATGCTAGGCGTAAGTATTGTTTGACCTCCTAAATAACACTGTTTGCTAGGTGTAGGCTACCCTTATTTGCATGGTGGGAGAGTGAAGACCATTTATGAAAAACTACCCTCAGTACCCCCGACCGAGATTCTAACCCCGCTCTTCCTCTCATTGGCAGTCTAGTCTATTGCGAGTGGGATGCCTTAGAACATGCTACCCCTGAAGCGGGTTATATAGAAACAGAACAAGAGGAATGCGGTGGGGAGCGGAAAAATGTTCAAAAATGCACCTACCTTTTCAAACGCGTGAGCTACATACTAGTAAAATATTTATACTAGCTTTCTTGACTTGATTTAAAAACAAGTTCACACACTTTAGATTTACAATCTTGCAAAATGACAGTAACATTATTATTTGGTGAACTGTACTCGATTCAACATAGTACATACACAGTATCTAGTAAAATACACCAAATGTAGGCCAATATCCGCATCGAAATAACTTCTGCTCTTTTAAAAACCTTTAGCAATGCTCATATTTAAATAGTAAATTTAAAATAACTTTGTTGAGTATTTTATTTGCCAATATTAATTGCATTTGACAGTTTGTAACAACCATACACTCATACCGTTTGTCACGCGGTCTAATAAGGTTTTAGAGTAGTTTGAACAAGAGTAATCATTCCGACTGAGTGGATTGGGCTGATAGTTACCACCCTTGTGTTTTTTACATCTAACTTTTACACTAATGCGGGATTATTCCATCATAACTTAGCTCCTTATTCTAACCCATTAATAAACCTGGTGCTAACGCAACATCAACAAAATGTTCTTAGCTTCGATGGTTGATGGTCTAAGGCGTCATTCTCAAAATAGACTGGACTGTCAATGACGGGGATATCAGGCTTCAAATCCGGCCGGGTGTACGGAGGGTGATATTTAATTAATGGTTTACATTCTCCCTACATGCAAATGAGAGTACAAATCTTATAATAACAACATTTATTCTTTAATCCATTAGTGCAATTAGATTTTTTTTTGTAGCACTGTGTCTTACCACCTGTTCGGGTTATACGCTTATTTACTAATTACGTTAATGTGTTGAGAGTGAGGAAGATTAAATTTATATATAGTGCACCTGAATTTGCGTGGTGGCAGAGTGGAAAACCTTTTAAGAAAAATCACCCTCACTGTACCTGATGGGAATCGAATCCTGATCATAAGCTAACAACTTAGTTTCTGGCAGTTGCTATTTTATATATTTTATTTCATCTTGTTAGTTCTTTAAGTATGATATTTACCATTTATAACAAAACGTTTGTCTCCTTTCCTCAGATCCGATAACTCGTTTCATTCAGAGAAACATTCTTTATTTTCAGATGCCATATTGTATGTATCAAAACCTATTATTTATTCGAAATGATAACTAAACTAGTGTTAGAAAATATATTTTAAAGAGTGCAATGTTTAAGTAAATTATTAAAATTAAAAACACGATGGTTTAAGTTTATACACATATAAGTGGACCTCACCCTTTTGGGCTAGTTAAATTTTGGGTGTCGGGAGGGCAGCAATTTCTAGGAGGATCCAGACCATCCTTATACCCAACTTTCTAAGCCCATATTTATCACTTTGTTAGTTTTGAAATAACTTGTCTGTCACTTGAGCCACTCTTAACTGGATTCATCTCGATGTTTGTCCTCTCGTGTCGGCCGCTTGGCTGTCTCACTTTGTCCTCTTATATGGGAGCTTGTCTATCACAGGGTCCAACTTGTGTCGATCACTTGGTCCATGTCGTTTCTGGGTGTCTAGCAGTTGGTCTTTTTACAGATTTGTTCTCTCGTGTCGATCGCTTGGTTGTCTATCACTTTGTACTCCTATACTTGAGCTTGTCTAGTAGTTGGTCCAAGTCGTGTCGGCCACTTGACCCACCCAGCCTTCCAAATATTTTTTTATAGCTTGTCGAGCAGTTTGTTTTCTATCAGTTTGTATGGTGCCGAAAATAATGTTTGAAGCTGCTGACCTAATTATAAAAGATGACTGTCAACTACAAAATACAATAGTTTTATTTTTATTATATTTTTTTTTGTTTAAAAAAGACTATATCATTTTGTATTAGGTTTTTGTTACATTGCCGCTTTTTATGAGTGATTTTTTAAGTCATATAACTTTCCTTTAAAGAGTTAAAGAGTTTAAAAATATATTCTCGTCTCAAACAAAAGTTTAGCATAATAATGAAAAAAGTAAAAAAATAAAATAATAATAATCATGAGTTAAAATAAAAGAGTAAGCTCTTCCAAAGAAAAACATTTAGGTTTTTTCCCCCTCAAAATTATACTAAGATATTTAATGTTTAAGTTGGATAGAATATGGTTTTCTAAATAAAACATTTGAAGAAAATACAAAAAAAATGGAGTTAATATTTGTAATGGTAATAGAAATGGTCATGAATAAAGTGAAAGGAAAACTCAGGGAAGAAATAATGAAAGCCACGATGTTTGCTGATGACTTTATGGTATAGAAGGAGACAGAAGAGGAAGTACAGGAACAGCCACAAGAAAGGAATGAGAAATTGAAAGAATGTGGAATGAAATTTAGCATGGTGAGGTGTTAAGTAATGGTAGGGACAAGGAAAAAGATAAGGCCTAATAAAGCTATAAAGTTGGATAGAATAGAGCTGAAAAAAGTACAGAACATAAAATATCTTGGAAGTGTGATTCAGGATAAAGGTGGGATTTGAGAGGATCTAATGGGAAGACGACAGCAGGGAGAGTTGTTCTGTAGGCGTGTACGAGATTTGATATTTGGAAGAGAAGTGCTCTTGAAGTGTAAAAAATGGGTGTACTTTGTACCCATTGTCACATATGTAGCAGAAAGTTCAACAATGAGTGTAAGAAAGAAGTGGAGGCCATAGGTATGAAGTTTGTGAGTAGCGTGTTAGCTGTAACGAGGAGAAACATTTTAAGGAATAAAGTATTTGAGAAAGAGATTGGAGTAGCTGGAGAACATGAAACAGTAGAGAAAGCAAGACTGAGATGGTATGGGCATGTAATGATGATGGAAAAGGAGAAGATGCCAAAGAAAATTATGGAAATGAAGTAAATAGGAAAGAGACTTGGTACTTTAACATTACACTTAAACACACTATAAGAACCGATCTCAGGTTAGGAAGGGGGGGGGGTTAAGTGAGTGATCGATTGAGCGATCAGTAATAAGAATGCAGCCGACGTCACCATAATATGATGTATTTTTAATTTTAATCATCGGCATAAAATATTTGCATGATAAAAAACCAATCATCCTTGGCCGATTGTGCCAATATCGGCCTATAAATCGGATTGGACATAATTTTAATAACTACATTTTTATTGTGGATGAGTTATACCTAAGGCTTTGCAAGTACTCTGATTCTAATATTCAAGCTGAGCCCATCATCAAAGCTCAAGCGTAAGTGATATTTAAAGTTTGGTAGGCTCTTCATTTTTGAGACTCCTCTTAATGTATGTACAGATAATGGTATCTATATGCTATTTAATTTAGATGATATCGGTACTTTCACTTACAAATCATTTGTTAACCTAATCAAATTTTAAAATCAATAACAAATTTCACATTAACAACATTAACAACTTTCAACCAGTAACCTAGTAAAATGTTTTCATACATTTTCAAAAAATATCCCCGATTAAAGTTTCATTGCCAAGACAAGGCAATAATAATAAAAAGAGCTAAGTAAATCACTAAATACTTCAATAATGATTATTTTTAAGATTTTACATGAGCCTTTTCTAAAATATGAGAATACATATTGATGGTTTTCAAACTTAAGGTGCTTAAATTTGATTATAATACATTTAACTGCAAAACTAGCATGAGTTACTACTTAGTTATAAAATTATGTTGGTTAACTTGTCTAAAATCGGTGATGATCAACATTGTAATATATATTTAACCATCATCATCATCATCATCATCATCAAAAACATCATCAACAACAACTGCTTCCAGCCTTTAGCCGGGTCAGTTTAGTAAAATGCCTTCATCTTCCTCTATCCTTCCAACACTCTTCCTTCTTTAATTTCTCCTCTCACTTTAACACTTTCTAAAAGCTAGTAATGTGCAATACAAGTTGCCTACCTAGTGGGTGCCGCTTAGCCTCTCCTATTCAGACCTGATCTTACCGCCAAGTGGTGTACCCCAGGATCTGAGTAACCTGGTCAAGGTTGGGTTAAACCCCAGCTGAAACCAGGTCACGTGCAGACGAGAGACAGGAGACGGGTCAGAGCCAAAACCAACAATCTTGGAACAGGGTCTGGCCATTTGGCTCCCAGCGGGGTGGGCAGGGAGTGAGAGGGTTGGTGATTATGAGCTAAGTCATCATCAGCGCCCATAGCCTCGGTTAGGGAACATTACCACCAAGAGAAGATCTACCTGAGAACCTATAAGCAGCAGCTCTGCTACTCAGGTGTAGGGCATATATAACGAAATTTACCAAATAAAAATAAAAAAGTATTTACTATTTCATATTGTCTACAAGAAATAATATTTTAAAAATCTTATTTTCATTTTAAAGTATGAATATCAACTTTTATAGAGATTAAAAAATGAATTGAAAGAAATTTCGTAGCAAGATAAATACAAATGCACAACCAAACATAGACAAATGAAATTGGAATAGAAAAAGCGAACCTGCACGATTATTGCATTAAAGACAAAATATGAAACACTTAAAATTTCTAACTGCTTGTGATTATTAAATTTTTTGATATGGCAGTAAAAGTTATGGACGCTTATTTTGAGGAAATATAAAATGTCAATTTTATCAACTTTTTTTGTAATTGTGAGTGTAATGTTAATGTCTTCAAAGACATGAGTGTTGACACCATTTGACATCATTTTAAAATAATGCTTTTCTAAAGTGTTATTTCTTATTTCAAAACCAATACATTTTTAAACTTTTTTTTCTTAAGTATTTAATAATAATTATAAAAATGAGTGTTATTCTTATTTTATTTTAAGAACTTATGTTGTTTTCATATATTTTTAAAATTTCACATTTTAAAGATGCAGTATTTATATTGTTTGTTTTGAATTGATATTTTAAATAGACTATTTTATTCTCAAACTAAACAAATCTATACTCTTAAGATTCTTAAATTATGAAAATACTCTAACTCGGGAGCTTTTTGAAATACTCGACTCTAATGAAAAAACTCAAGCTCGCAGACCTCGAAAATATACTATATCACTTTTAAAATAAACCATATTAATTTTAATATTTTAAAATTATGAATATTCTTGAACTCAACTCGAATTTGGAAGCTTTTTGAAGTACTTTACCCGAAGGAAAAAAAAACTCCCGGAACTTTGTTGTATTTTATGTATTTTTATTGATCTATAAAGAAATTCTAAGCAATCGCCAGCCATAAGGTAAAAAAAAAACTTTAGCACTTTTTAACTATGTACTTTAATAATAAACATAATTTTCATTTAAGTACTTTAAAAGTAAATTTTCCCATATCATTCTCAAGTCACAATATTTTTTCATACTGTCTCACAATTTAAAGAGTGGTTCTAGAATATGCCTTATGAAAAGATAATGGAAAGTTAACTGGTTTAGTATTCATATATATCTAATCACTTTCTTGACTTTGTCCTGAGTACTAATTTGTCCAAAGGTGATTTATTATCTTTTTAATTGAGTAAAGACCCGCCTCGGTGGCGTAGTTGGCTAACGCGCTAGTCGTGTTAAGCTCGACTGCTGAGGACGGTAAGATCGAGGTTCGAATCTCGGTAGGGTGAACTGGGGTGGTTTTCCACTCTCCCTCTATGCAAATGCTGGTTCACTTCCTCTAATTCAACCTTCCCAATTCCTAATCCATTAGTGTAGTTAGTACTTAAAGTGTATAAGCCGAACTGGTAGTAAGATGCAATGCTAAATATAATAATAATTATAATAATAATAATAATGATGATAGTGATAATAATAATAATAATTGAGTAAAGATCTTATACATGCCCAAAAATTTTATAGAAAAAAAATATTGGTATAAGATTAAATAGCCGTTATGACATAAATTTTAAAATCCCAGTAAAAGCTATTTGATGACAACTTATTTTCTATCTTTCAGGTGAGTATTGCCATGAATGTAGAAATGTAAAAGAAAAAGTGTTGGAAAGTGTGGCAGTAGTTTAAAGGGTGAACTGTGTTCCTTTTGGATTGTAAAAGCCATAATGTGTTTTACCTTTTAATTGCCTGTGAGTATGACTTGTATTTCAAGGTTTAAGCCAAGCATTAAATAAATACTCAAGATTGGGCTTGAAAGATTTACGAACTCAAAATTTTGAGCAGCTTGGAATGAGGTTATTTCTTTGACTTGTATTGTATCTGAATGAATTACAGTTTACTCTTCTTTTTTCTTGTTTGGAAGTGGTGTGTGAAATGGGGAGAGTGGGAGAGGAGCAGGAATAAGAACTTAACAAAGAGGGTATTGTACAGCTTGCTATTGAAATGTCATGTCAGAACCTGAGTAAACTGGTGTTGAATGGAGGCGAGTATGAGGTTTAAATAAATCAGATTTATAAAAATCTCTTTGTAGTGCTGTTAGAACTCAACTAACATATGACTAGACTGAAATTAAAACTTAATAAACTATGCACATCCTAAAAAACATTGATGTTGTTATCTTCTCAGTAGGAGGTCAACACCAAGTGAATAGTTGCACTCCAGATATAAAGGGATTTAATGAGGCTGTTTACATTTAAAAAATTGCTAGATCTAAACTTCAAACCTATATTTATAAATGTTTTTTAAAGCTGTTCATGATAGGATTGAAATGAATCATAATTCATTTTTTGGTTATAACATTAGGTTATAAATTAATCCTATAATTTATTAACAGTTTGATTTTCTTTTTAATGATTTAAAAACAATACTTTTCTTTAAAATATGCAAGTCGTAATTCATTAAAAAACATTAGTAAATATTAGTCATTTTATCTACTTGCTCAACATGAATCTCGGGAAGCTTTATGAAAAGCTCGCTCGAGAGTGACCAACATGAATAAACTGGTACGCTCAGACTTATAGTCCCTATATTTCTTTTCTGAGTTAGTGCCTAATGGCTTGGAAATGTGTAATAAGACAGTGTAGAAACACTATATAATAATGTAAGTAATATTGTTAGTAACTGATAGTGAAGGAAGTCAACCTGAAAGGATAGTTAGTTTAGGCCTAGATAGAAAAACACACTTCTCTCTTCATTTCTTCTCTTCTTAAACTGTTGCACTATATTACACTTTACACATTGTTAAATTTTCAGAGATATTTTCCTTTATCATTAGAAGAGACACATTGAAAACACACATATAAACAAGGATAAGCTTTAAAACTACATGTTTCTAGAATGATTTGAACTCATTCTAGAAACATTTAGTTCTATAGCCTATCTTTGTTTGTGTTTTCAATGTTTCTCTTCTGGTATTAAAAGAACATCTCCGAAAATTCAACAATGTGTGAAGTGTTATAGAGTGCATTAGTTTGAGAAGACAAGACATTATGAGAGAAGTGTGTGGCTTCCTTCACTATCAATTACCTTACATTATTGTAGTGTTTTACACTGTCTTATTACACATATATTTCTTTTTTGTAACTTATTCTAAATAGTATTAGTAAAAAAATATGCAAAAACTATGAACAAAAAAGAAGCGAGACAGAAATATTGTGATTTTTCCCTTTAAAAGTGACCTTATTTTCAGTATAAAGATTTTTTTTCTAGCAAAGAGAACACACACTTTGGATGTGACCTGCTGTCAAAACAAAATGGTAACAGCTCGATTTGTATTGGTAACAATTAAACCACAACTTTACAAGATACATTTGGAATCTTATAATAAATACAAACATACCTTTGTTTCCGCAATCTTTTCATTCTTCTCAGCATTCAACATCAATACACGTGGATGTGTCCATATCCTTTGAAGATTTTGAAAGTCCGAAAATAGTCTTGCACCTTTAGATTTGGATGCCTCATCAGAACATTGAGAATAAAAATCTAAGTAATGGCGATAAATCTTTATCTGAACATCCGTCAGACGTATGAAAATGACATATTCTTGCTTAGGTGGCAAAAATGGAGTCAAAACTGCATAGTCAAATCTCTGAAATTAGTGAAGAATTAATCCACAGTTAAATTATTATACAGCAGGGAATTGGAGTGACTAAGTTAGTGGCTGCCTTTTGAAGAAACTTGATCTTTGCCGTTCAATCCCCTGGCCTAGGTTTAGTTTTATAGGAACAGGAGGGAGTGGAAACACACAACGCGACTACTTTACAGAGAAATATTAATCATCCACATCCAATATTCTTTTTCTGTGTTGTCCTAATTTATCCCTGACTAAGTGTCCTATCATTCTTTACCAAGTTTATTTTTTTTATTTTGTGATTTTTGGTTTTCTCTATTGGAAAGTTGTGTTACATTTTTTACACTCCTCCCTGATGAGTTTTGATTGTTTTAAACCTAGATTGGGCGGTAACAATCAATTTTCTTCAGGAGATAGCCAGTCGGCTTCTCCATCCAGTGGCAGCAATGTTAAGTGTGAACTGTGTTCTTTTCATTGTAAAATCCATATTGTGTTTGTTCCCCTTCGATATATTTCTATCCATCTTTACTGTACCATCTTCCAAATCTAAACAAATTTACGTCAAAATGCAAAAAGGGGTTTTCTTAAAAGAGATGTCAATTTTATATATATATTTTCAATTGTAAATTTTTCAAATAAAAAGTTAAAAAATGTATAATATTTGAGTAATGATTTGACCTAGGGTTAAATAAAGAGAGACCTAATGCAAATAGTAGAATTGTACATTTTTAATCAAGTATTTTTGTTGTAAATATAAATAAATTCTAAAAATTAGTTTTAGGATTGACTAAAAATGTTGTTGAATAAAAAATCCTGTTGTAAATTGTAATTTCTAATTACATAATAAAACATCAACATTTTAAAAATAATCTGCTGAGTATTAAAATGAGCCAGTCTTGTCAATAATAGTACCAATAGTATTTCTCAACCAAGTCAGTGTGCCTGGTACCTTTAATTTTTTTTAATACTATACCTCTCACAAAAAGCACTCTTCTACTCTAAAATATTAGTATTCAATTATTATTATCCATGCATAACACAAAAGCAAATGGATGCCATTTAAAACAATAAGTTTAACATAATAGATATAGCTTGAGGCAAATAAGTGTCATAAAGGTATATTTTGTGTATAATTGTATACTTAAAAGGCCAACTTTGTCATGATTTTGTGCTAAGAATATGTTTTCTTACATTTAATCTACTTAAGAATAGATATCATCATCTAATAAATGTAGTGTGGCTACCTTAATTAATGGCGCTCAGTTGAGGTAGTTGTAAAATAAAAGTGGCTGGAGTCTAGAGTAACCAACTACTTTATGGCATATGAGGTAAATTTACCTTTAGTAAATTAATAATAATTTTAATGAACATTAAATACAAACATTAAATTGATAGCCATTCCTTTTATTGTGACTTTATAATATTATTTTTTCCCAAAAAAAATAAGCAAAATAATTTTTCCCAACCAAATTTCGGGAACAGACGATTTTCTGAATTTTTACCTAAGGTTCAGGATCCCGCACAGGCCAATTTAAGACATTAATTCTTATATAAAATAAAATGAGTACCTACTTAAAAATAAACTTAATTTTAACATTCATTTATTTAGTTCTGTGTAAATTAATGGTTTGGGGTTGGGTAGTTAAACCTTAGGATTCCAGAGAAATGAAGAAAAAAAAAGTGCTAAAAGTGTCATGCTATTTTGCTGGAAAATATATGATTTTGTTTGAATTTTAATAACTGATCAGTCTTTGAACTTCTTGCACTCAAATTTTTACATAAACTTGCTAACATGTTTGCCAATACAATTATATAATTATAAATACACTTTTTTAATATTTAAATATAATAAAATAATCACTAGCCAAGAGAACAACCTTTTTTTACTGTTTTATTTAACATTAATTTTTAAGCATTGAAAATTTAAATAGTTTTAAATAGAAAAAATCACTGAAACGAACATAAACTGCATAAATAGCAAAATTTACAAAAAACTAACTTTAAATTTCACGCTGACATTGGGTTATGCATAGAAGCTGTTTCAGTGATCATCAACTTTAGCAGGGTTATAGTAAAATAAAGTCTAAAATAAATAATTGGCTTGGAATCAAAAGGGGCGGGGAATTCAAACCTGGTACTTATGCATAAATATGAAGAGGTTGCGGTTGATTATCCTGATCTTCAAGATTTATTTAATACCTTTAGGAATCACTCGTATTTACACTCGCCTTATCAATGTCAACTGTCATTCCTACTTGTTCCAATCTTTCATTTTCACTAGAATATAATTACTGTTCAGTTTCATTATTTACAAATTCAGAATCGCTGCTTTCAAAATACCCCACAAATTGATCACTCTCGCTTGAGCTATAGATAAATATTGGAAGTATTTAAGTGTCTTGAATCACAGATGTCCTCTTAGTAGCCATGTTTACAAACAAGACCAAAGATAAAATTCAAAGTTAGAAAATAATTTTCATGTTCGATATATCGAAACTTTAAGTGTAAAGACAAATAAAAGTAGCTTGAACATATGAAAATGCAGTGGAAATAAAATCTACCCTATCTGTTTACTTAATACTAAACTTAGAGCTCGAAAACATGGGATCGCTGTGAGCGATGCTGGCAATTTTAGCAAATATTTCATGCATCGCTCTGAGCAAATTTGGCACTCAAAGGGTTAAGTATGTCTAATAATTGTGTTACCAATAATTATGTATGGCTAAGCCCCCAATCAGTGGTAAAAGAGGTCTATAATACATTTCAATTCAAGGATTGATAAAAAAAAACACTTTAGGTTTGATGATATGGAAATTCTATTATTATAATGTCACAACACTGTGGAAACAGGAAACAGTTAAAGATTTATGCAGGATAATCATTTTTTCTGTCCTAATGGTTGGTAAGACTAAAAAGCCTCTAACCTGGACGGATCCCTCCAACATTTTGTGGAGAACGTGCGCTCTCCTTTTCATCACCTTCACATCATTAGCCGTAGAGTCTTCAAACTGGCCATTCACAATAGGATTTACAAACCTATTCTTGAACTCTTTGCTGGTACCCAACAGTCTGGGCTTCACAAATTGCACCATACAATGGTCTGAAATGTTGAAACAACTTTTTCATGTCATGTTATTGTTTACTTTTTAAGGTGGAACTGATAATTTTTTATTTTTTAGGTGAAATTATACATAATTTGTAAATAAAATTAAGAGAGGAACAAGAGGGATAAATCCAATTAGAAAGACTTATACAATATGATTTTAAGAATGATAAAGGGTAACATTATTTCCACTTTATTGGACTTTAGGACAATCCAAAGCAGTAGTACAAACCAAAATGCCTCAAGGAACTTTAGCCCTCTGTAAACTAAATATTAAGAGATGCGTTGAATCCACTATTTTACGAATCTGAATCTCAAACCAAATATGAAAATAGGATATATATATATATATATATACGGTATATATAAATATAAATAATAATATAATACAAATAGTAACTAAATGTTGACTTTATTTCTTAACTATAACATTCATACATTTAATTATGTGTTAAATAACTGGGCTGGGGCCAGATTGTTAACTTCATCCTATAATTGTAATTGGTTCTGAAACACCATTTAGCTCTAAAACAAATTAGACTAGGGGGAAAAAAAAAGAGTCTTAGATCCGTAACTTTCTTTAATCTTTGAATCTCAAATATCCTTAAGGATTCTAGGGCCCATACCTACTAAATATTTACTTTAAAATACATCTCTATACGGAAAAACTCTTATAGCTTTATGAGGTAATTGTATTATATTTGTGACCTGGTGGTTTAGGGGTAAGGTATCAGACTTTGGTGCTGGTGGCCAGGGTTCAATCCTCGGTCCCGGCACAAATTTAACTGATTTCCAAAACCTTCCTTCACCTCTGACAAGACGTGTATTAACCACAACTTGTAAATGAGTGGAATGCCAGGCCTCCACCGTAGTTCGGAATCCACGTTAAACTGAAGGTCCTTCATTTCATCTCACAATAACCCTACCATTACACATTAGCATAAGTGCGTATAACCCGAACGGGTAGTAAGACGCGGTGCTAATAATAATAATAATAATAATAATAATAATAATATATTTGGAAGAAAGTATAGGAAAGGTGGAAAGAAACATATAAAAGGGACAAACACAGTATGTAAAAGCCATATTGTGTTTGTCCCTTTTATATGTTTCTATCCACCTTTCCTATACCTTCTTCGAATTACTTTAAAATATATAATTTATATTTTTTTACTTACTTTCAAAGTAAGTTTTCTTATCTCAAACTGAAAAGGTGGTTTTTGTACATTCCTAATTATACATACAGGTACAAATTTATTTAGAGACCGGCAACGACTAAGCTGCAGATCAGTGCAGGTCCACCCATTGGGAAATATTAAACAAAGTGATAGATGGATAGTACGAAGAAAGTAGATGGCTGTATACTCACATTCAGTAAGGTTGTTTTGAAGCGGTGTTCCAGTTAGAACTATCCGGCGCAGAGTCCTTATCTTAGTCATCGACTTAGACAGAGCTGTCATTTCATTTTTCAACAAATGACCCTCATCACACACAACAAGGTCTGGACCTAATCAACACAAACATTTTCATATCAAATAAAGCACATAATTAATTTGTTATTAGTGTCTGGGACTTCCTGACACCACTCACAACCTTGTCTGATACATCTATAGTTCAAGTTACCAAAAGCATACAATAAGAAAGGACAGATCAGAACAAATCTATTGAGCACAATAGGATATTCATGAAAGTAATCATAAATATGATAAACAATCAACATTTTGATTTTTGATGGATTGAAAAATAAGTATTGATTTTCTTCAAGAGGCAGCAATTTGGCAGCAATGTAATGTGTAGATTGTGTTCCTCATTTCATTATGAAAGCCATATTATGTCAGTAACCTCTTCCCCTGCCCAACTTAAGGAAACAGGGTGAGGAACATGAGTTTTATAGAAATGTGCTAGCATTTTCCTGTTGGAGTAGGAAAGGACAAAGTAGATCCCTTAGACAATGTATATACAATATCCTCCCTGAGGTTCCATGCTTAAGATTTCATACGAACCAGCCAATGTGGCGTGTTTCATGTACGAACAAGGTTACTATTTAGGTATGCTCCACTCTATTTCATTTGTATGAGACCTGAGTACATAAAAGGATTAATGAGTGAGTATGACTGCCAACATTCTCATACATGTTCAATGAAAATATATGGCAGCCATATCTTAGAGATCTGATTAATCCCTGTTGAGGTGAGAATGTTGGGAAACAAAAGCATATCCATTATAATTAGGGACGAGACCATGAGGTCTTCGAATACTCAAGAATATTCAAGATCATTTCAGATTCAAGCATCAAAAACCTAAGAAAAAATTGTTTGTTCATTGTTCAAATTAAATTTGTTTTAGATCTCTAATACTGCTTATTGGTGGTTCAGAACCAATTATAATTATAGGATTAACTTAATAACCAGACCCCAGACCAGTAATTTAACACTTAACTGAATATATGTATGAAATAAAGTGCATTGAGCAAAAACAATTGGTAATAAATAAAATGATGTGTGTATAAATATGTGTTAGTGTTTTTATTTTTATTTGTGCTCTACCATTTTCCTAATATTCTATCATTTTATTGATTACCAATTAACTGAATATATTAATGTTGACATTTAGTTACTATTTTTATCTTGTATTATTCTACTGTATTTATATTTACTCTTATGTTCATAATATTTCCAAGATTTAGACTCGAGATTAGAATTTTTAAACAGGTGATTTCAACCCAACTCTAGTTATTTTCATTAAATTTAAACAAAATTTCCAGTTAATAAATTTGAGAGAATCCAGTATACATAATTTGTAAAGATATACGAAGGCATTAAATGTAAAACCGTCCAATTTGTTGTTTCCTGTTGTCTAGTGAATCCACAGATATCAAAGGATTAATATCATTCAACCTATGATCATGTGACCTCCGAAGTCATAAGCGAAAAATCTCCAGAATAAATCCTCTGTCAGATTTGAATATAAGTACTACAGTCATCTGGATCTACTAGTACAAATATTAATAGTGGGGATATGTTCTGTGCGGAGCATATTATTAAAAAGTAGGGGATTGCTAGCTTGGGTTTTTTCATTCGAGTCGAGTATTTCTGAAAGCTCCCGAGTTTGAGTATTGTATATTCATAATTTTAAAAGGTTAGAGTAAATTAAAACACAGGTTCTTAAAAGGTGAATAACACTCATTTTTATAAATAATAAATAATTTTGAAAAAAAAAGAGTTAAATAATAGAGATTTGTTTTTTTAAATTATAAATAACATTATAAAACACAATTTAAAAATAAGAACAACACTCAAATGAAAAATTATTAAAATAGTCTCAACAATCATGTCTTTAAGGACATTAAAATTAAACTAACAATTACAAAAATAAGCTAATAAAATGAGTCATCGCATGATGACTTGGAAATGCATAACACAAAAGTGTAAAACACTGTACAGTGATGTAAAGGAAGCCAACCTGAAATGATAGTTAGATTAGTCCTAGATAGGAACGAACACACTTCTCTCTTCATGTCTTCTTAATCTTTTCCACTCCTTTAACACTTCCACAGTTGCACATTAGTTTGAATTTTCGGGAATATTACGTTTTCATTAATGTTTCTTCATATGAAAAATAAATATGTCCTAAAATTCAAAACAATGTTCAGCTGTGGAAGTTTGAACAAGTGGGAAGTGTAAAAGTGGAGAAAGAAAATAGAGAAGTGGGTTTGTTTATATCTAGGCCTAACATAAATATCTTTTTAGGTTGGCTTCTTTACCTATAACTTTACATTATTGTAGAGTGTTTCTGCGCTGTTTTGATATAAAAAAAAAATTGATGTTTTAATAAACTAATATTTCCCCAAAATATGCTTCAGTAACTTAATTTACCGTATAAGAAAACGTAAGCATCATAAACAATTAGAAATTTTAAATGTTTCGTATTTCGTTTATTATTTCCTAGTGCAATTGTGCATTATCATATCTTCTGTTCCATTTCCATTCTTCTATGCCCAGTTGCACATGCACGTTGTACAGGATCTCGCTAAACATTATTTTACTGGGAAATTTACTTCACTTCAATTTTCAATGGTTATAAAAGTTGATGCAAATACTTTAAAATAAAAATTATATGACTAAAATAATATTTCGAGCAAACAAAATAAAATAGTAAATGCTTTTTTAATTCAAATGTGGTAAGTTTGTTAAAATATGTATTGTTATAAATAAGATCAACATTGATTTTACAAGTTAAACAACTTAATTCTATAACTAAATAATAACTAAACGTATTAATTAATACATTTTTTAAATATCTTAAGTTTGAAAACATTTAATAAAAGAAATTTTTGATATTAGATTTTAAATTAACACAAATTATTATTTTAGAAAGGGACCAAGTAAAAATAGTAAAAAGAATCATTCAATTAGTAAGCTTCTTAGCTATTTTTATTTTCATTGCATTGCCATGGCTATACAAGTGAACAACTTCAATCAAGTATAATTCAAAATTGATGACAATATTAAATAAATTTACCAGTTGAAGGTGGTTTTAAAGCTCTATTACGTTATTAATGTTAAAATTGAAATTAATTTTTAACAATTTAAGTAACCGAATGATTTATAAGTGGAAATGCTAATATTATCTTAATTAAATAGACTATGCTTAATATTATGTTTTAAAAATTGATTATTAAGTACCTCAAAATCTCAAAAATGACGTGCCTACAAAACTTTCGATCTCGAGCTCGAGTTCAAAATACGAGTACTCGCAGAGCCCTATTAAAAAGCAAATCAAAACAGGTATATGCTTTTTTTTTTTAAATAATCAAATTTTAAGTGAATTTATGTTGGCCAAGTTGTATTAGATTGACATGAAAAACAATAAATATGTAATGTAAACATAAAATATATGCCCAATTGTTAAAAGATATTTGTAAAAGATTTGGTAATATTAATTAGAAGTTATGTTACAATTTAATTAAGAATGTGTTAGAAGTTATAACAACCATCTAGAAATTAGTTACATTTTAAAATAATAAACATTTAGTCATAATTACACTTAAAACTAGGTTGTAAAACCAAAGGGTGATATGACCATGCATATATTGAATATTAATATATTATTCTTGAGAATTGATAGAAATGTTATTAAATTTGAAAAAAAAAGTGAATTTATTTCTTGGCCCTTTTCCTTGATTCCTGGCTGCCAGCTTGGCCAACTTAAATTCACTTAAAATAAAAAATTTCTAAATATTACTAGGCAATTCAAATCTTTTTCAAAAAAGCATATCCCTATTAAAATTATATAGCTCACCTCCTTCAAGATAGATGATAAAGTGAAATGATAAACTGTTCAAAACAATGCAAATCTGAGCTAATCACTGTCATGTAAGGATGGACAAAGGACCAACCTGGGTCTAAGAGAGTGCTTTTTACAATATCCAAGGCCTTTTTACGCAGCTTCTTGGTATTGGCGGTGACCAAGTTGCGGAACATATCATAGCCAATAACCATGACACCACCGTCCTCCTGCCATTCTTTCAGTCTGTACACACGCTCATAATTCTTACGACACCTACAACATGGCAAATAGAACAACAAATATTAATAAACTAAATGAACAACTTATTTTTATATTGAAAAAGATTTTAAAGGTGCTTAATAATATTATTATTAATATTATTAGCACCGCGTCTTACTACCCATTCGGGTTATACGCACTTACACTAATGTGTAATGGTAGGGTGATTGTGAGAGGAAATGGAGGACCTACAGTTTAACATGGAATCCGAACCACGGTGGAGGCCTGGCATTCCCCACATTCACAAGATGTCTTGTCAGAGGTGAAGGAAGGGTTTGATAATCAGATAAATCTATGCCGGGACCGAGGATTGAACCCCGGCCGCCAGCACAGAAGTTCGACACCTTACCCCTAGACTGCCAGGTCACCTTTAATAATAATAATAATTATTATTATTATTATAATTAGCAGCACGTCTTACTACCTGTTCGGTTTATATGCTTTAAGTACTAATTACTCTAATGGATTATGACTTGGGAAGGTTAAATTAGAGGAAGTGAACCCGCATTTGTGTGGAGGAAGAGTGGAAAACTATTTAGGAAAAACCACCCCCAGTTCACCAGACCAAGATTCGAACTTCAATCTCCCCGTCCTCAGCAGTCGAGCTTCAACATGACAAGCGCGTTAGCCAACTACGCCAACGAGGCGGGTAAAGGTGCTTAATACTTTCTTTTCTTATATAAAAGGGTAGTTATAAGTAAATATCAGATACCTTAGCTCAATAGATAGCATATCTGTCTACTGAGCTAAGGGTCCCGGGATCGATTCCCAGCATAGCCAAAAAATTATCTTTGGTGAAATGTGGGTTTACCCTTTCATAATGATGAATAATTGGCTGGGAGCTGGATGTTGTGCCTGTCCTAGTCTTAAGGTAAATTATAAGGCATATGAGAAGCTATTATCCATTCATGAGCTGAGTTTACCTGAATGACAGTTCAAAAATCATATGTTGAGGGTTTTGGGTTGCCAACACTGGTAAAATATCACTGTTTTATTATAAATGTAAAGGTTTTTAATTACATGTTATATTTTAAATGTAAAATAATCTAAACTTAAGATTTCTTACATTATTTGATTAATTTTAATAATTTCGTTTCACCAAATCCGAATGAATATTTTAAACATATATTAAAAGTACTTATTCTTTGTTTTGGAATGTTATCTATGTTGTGTAATGTAGTGCATGCATTAGTAACTTTTAAAACAGGCATCGTATTTACTTGTCAAAGATAAAATACTAGTAATTTATTTTATATATAATTTAAAAAAATTATAATTATTTTATATTTTTTAGAAACATTTAATTGAATAAAATATAATCATCCACTGCGTGGGTACACCATTTTAAACAAATTGATGACGCAAGCATGCCACGCAAGCAACCACATGGCTTGGTTCGCCATCTTGAAGCCTTATTTGTTGAACCTTTTGTTAAAGTGCTATCAATAATTATTATTTTAACTGCAATAAAAGGATTAATAAGCTCTGTGGACGAACTCAAATAAATATTAAGACTTTGTTTAATTTAAATATATATTTCATAGAATTTATTACTTTAAACGTTTGTTAGATTTTTAGCTTTAAATTCAGTCTCTTTGTTAGATCCTACCTCTTTAGTTCAAATAGGCCTACATATTAATTTGGATAACTTTAATATAATTTTAATGTAATTTAATCTAAATTTTAAATAACCTTGATCTAACTTAAATCTAACTCTACTCTAACTTTTATCTAAATTTAATTTATTAACTTTAACTACTAACTTTAATCTCGCGAGATTTTGTAAAGGGATTTTCAGTTAGTGCATATTTTTGTGTGTGTTTTGCTAAGGATGAGTTCCCAGGAAAAAACCCGAAGAGAAGTTACAGATCACCAAAGACAACAGGATATTATTAACTGTGGAAGAAGACTGAAATCGATGATTGAACGTGGCCTAATGGAAGGGGGGTATAGAAGTCAGTTAATTGCAGATCTTCTAGGACTATCAAAACCTACTGTATTGAAGTGAGTAGAAAACTAATATTAAATATTAGAATTAATAATACATATTTTTACTAGCATTCCAATTGGTTTATTTAATCATATTGAGGGTTCCACATTCCATGGATTTACTATTAGTACTGATTTTCTTCAATAGATATAGTGTTCTGTAAATTTTAATCCTGACTCAAACAAATGCTTGGACTGATTCATTGGCAAACTTGATAATAGGCAGTGATCTTTTTTCATTAATTTCATATCATAACCTAAATAAACTAGGACTGTATCCAAATATTATACTTCATGCGCCGTCGACCCTTGACATTCACATGATAATTGCATTGGCAATCACGTGATCAAGTGTCGATCCAGCCAAATAGTCACAAAGTGTGCACCCCTCACACACCCTTGAGTCCAAGGGCGATAGCAAGTCACACGTCCTTTATGTGGTTTCTGACTGGCTAGAGTTCATAGGGTAATGGGATCTGTGATAATTGGCTCATAGATGGCGTTTAAAATAGTTTCCAAGCTCATTGGTATGAAGCAGCACTGCCTGCAAATAGTCTTGCATTCTTCGATCTCAAGTGCATGTTAAGTGTATTTTCATCAAGTCAAGTGTACTGTACTATTTGGATACAGTCACAGGTATACGTTTTAATATGAAATGATCTTTTCGTCGAACATGTGTTTGAAGTTAATTTGCATGGCTGTAGGCCTACTATAAAACCCAAATAATAATAAAAGTGTAGCATAGCTCGTTTGAAATTGTTTGATTAGGTTAGGTTTGCATATATTCTTGAAAACTGGTTTTTAAATTGTGTATTTTGAGTGTTGGGGCATATGATTTTTATTTAAAAAAATTTGGTGAAACTTATTTAAAAAAATATGTATTATTGTTGACATCGTGAAACCCCAATATTAATATAAAGTTGGTAGCTTTGAAATTAATTTACTTCCACATGTTAAGTTGGTTTATCTAGAAGTATTTCTATAACTATAGTCACACATTCCACTGTATATAATTTTGTTGTAGATATTGGAAGAAGAATCCAGAGGAAGTGGCGACTCCTCAAAAGAAGAGAAAGCAGAAACCTACTCCAAGAGTTTCGGTTGAAGCAATCGACGACTTCGACCGAGGTGTTAATCGTAGAGCAATATACGGGATGTATGATAGAAGTATGTTTAATTTATCTATAGGTTATATATTTTTTAAACATAATCACACAAAAAGTGTTCACAGCACCAAACCAATCATTCTAAGCCTATACATAAATACTATTATATTCATAGTACAGCCAATTAATTTTTAATTCATGTAAGAAGACTCGACAATACATCACAATATGAAATTTGCTACCTTTAATTAATGTATTTTTCGAAAAAATTACATTACACGTTTTATAGGCCTAAAGCCCTTAACACTTTAAACAGTGGCAAATCAACAACAATAAAAACCTCACTATTGTTCTTGTTGTGATAAATACAACCTGTAATATGGTTGTAATAAAGTCAAGTGAAATATGTCTTAATTTTTTGCTCAGGGTATATAAAAAAAAGTATAAGTGGCCTGTGTTTTTTTGCTCACAATAATTTGAAGGAAAGGTCGATGTTGTTCGATCATAAACTTATAAAAATAAATGATGTATTCTATGTTTTTGCCCAAGTGCAAATCCATAAAAGTATGCTCGTAATTTATTGGTGCTTGTTTGCAGATGAACACGTGACATTGGATACACTTTTGGACGTTCTTCGTGAGAATTCCGGCCCAGACACTGCAAGTATATTCGAAGGAGGAAGAACAATGCTCTACAAGCTTCTACATGAAATTGGATTCTCTTGGCAGAAGACAAGCGGAAGAAAAGTGCTGATGGAAGATGTTAACGTAGCAGCCAACAGAATAGCATTTTTGAGGGAATACAGGAAGCTTGCGGCAGAAAACAATAATTTCGTATTCCTTGATGAAACATGGATTTTTTCCAAGGGTGAGTGTTCTTTTAAGAAATATATAGCATTAGTGAAATCAAATATAAGCAAGGGCCTGGTTAAGAGATTGTTGCTTGCACAAAAAAACTAATAAATGAGTAAGTTTAAATAACATCTTTCATCAAACAATGTTTCCAACCTTACAAAGGTTCTCTTTTTGCTAAATGCCACTATCTGGCCATCATTAAACTTTTATTGAATTTGATTGTAAATTTGTAAGATGGTTTATCATTTTACTGGAAGGACATTTAATTTTAATGACGAATAACACCATTACCAGCATAGAAATAAACACAGATATTGTTATTTAGCAAGCCAATAGTAAGCTTTACTTTAAAAAATATACAATATTTAAATAAAATACACCTTCATTTTATGTTTGATATAAATACATTGTCAAATATGGATCGTTTCATATCTATATAAATTATAGACATAGTCCTGAAGAGTTCGCAATATGGTACCAAGAAGACCTGCAAGAGACGTTCACCGGGTGATGGGAAGAGGTTCATCGTTCTACATACTGGCGGCAGGGAGGGTTTCGTGGAAGGAACGAGCCTTTTGTTTGCATTGGGGAAGTCGACTAGAGATTACCACGGGGAGATGAACGGCGACAACTTCGAGACGTGGATGAAAGACCAACTGCTTCCCTCCCTTGAAGAACCTTCAGTCATTGTGATGGATAATGCTCCATATCATTCAGTTCAGGTGTATCATAACACTATAAAATTATTCTGAAAATTGAAAAATGACAATTGGATATGGGAATCGAACCTAGAACCTTTGCCTTAGTACGCCAAAGCTCTAACCTCTGAGCTATCAAGGACTATTTTTAATACACAGTATTAAATATTTATACATATATTTTTACATTTTGTCACTTATCTTCAATTAAAGATGCAGTTTTAATAACCCCCCTCTCCACTCACAAATTCATTTATTAAAGACATAACTTATTTATTATTACCTTAACTATATTGTTACAGGTGGGGAAACTACCCACAAAGAGTTGGAAAAAAGAAGAATACGCTGCATGGCTAACGAAGCACAACATCGAGTTCGACCCCTCAGCGATGAAAATGGAGCTTATGAGCAAAGCTTTAGCCCACAAACCAGAGAAAAGGTAGGCCTAAGTATTTTATAAAAGTCTTAGGCTGCTTTCACTATAAATATTGATAGCAATAATCTGGTGTTTCAATTAGAGTTAATGTTCATGTTACCACCCTTGAACAAAATCATTAATAAGATGCTAGTAAATATGTTTTCATACAAGGATGATTCTCACAAAACATAACAATTCACCAAATGACAAATAAAAAAAACTAATCATGTTTTACAAATTATGAGAAAAATCAAGAACATTCTTTTAGTGTCATAAATAAACTACATATCATAAGCAGTAAAGTTAAGCTCCTTTCATACCACCCTACTCCCCTTAAAAAATAGTTTTTAATCTTATAAATCTTCAGTTGACAGGATAATACTTTTAACTTCAGTTTAGCCTATTGAAAATATCAATTTATAGAAAATTTCTAAGAAAACTTAAAATACTAGGCTAGAATACAATATATAATTTTTATACATAATTTAGTTTGGTTTATTAAATATTTAATTCAATTTTATGAAAACATTTTTTTTGAGCGCTTATTTTTTTAATGATTGCATTGTATTTTGTATATAAATTTAACCATGAGATTTACTTAAAAATGTGTGATTTACCGTGGTTTGGATTCCACATTAAACCGTAGGTCCTTCATTTCATCTCACAATCATTACAGTACATTAATTATAATAATAATTTAAATAATCTTAGTAATTTGTATATGTTTTTGGTTGCTGCAGGTACAAGATCGATGAAATGGTACGTGAGTGCGGACACCAGGTTTTGCGGTTGCCTCCGTACCATTGTCAATATAATCCAATTGAGCTGGTGTGGGCAAACTGCAAGGGGTACTACAAGAAACATACTGGAAGAAACAACAAGTTTGATGATGCAGCTGTCCGAGCCCTTTGGCAAGAAGCCCTTGCTAGAGTCACACCTGAAAGGTACTAAATCTATGTTTGCAAACTATCGAAAATATAACAATAAAAACCACAAATAAGTGGTTGTATTTTCACTATCATTTGTTTGTAATTATTATACAGATATATTGTTAAAAATATGTTCCATTTCAGTTGGAGTAAAAATGTCGACCACACTGAGAAAATTATCAATGATGTCTGGGCAAGAGAAATGAAGATGGATGCGAGTGAAACCCAACCTTTTATCATACAACTAGACAACGAAAGTGACAGTGATGAAGAAGAAGAAGAAGTGCTGGCAGTATCTCTATTGTCAGATTAAGGTACAAGGTGCTGATAGCCTACAGAGTTAAAGCACCTTTAAAATAAGTTTAATTAAACATGTTTTACAAGCTAAATACCTATTACATAATAAATAACATTCCAAAACATTACAGAAAATCCTCCCCATACCCTAGACCCAGCACAATCACTCACAATCACCAATTTCACCTCATAGTGCTATTTACTAATGCACCTGTAATTCTTTTACAGCATCATTTCACCAGTTTCATTTCATTCACGAGTTCAAGAGACACAAAAATGACTGTACTCAAACAGAAAATAAGCCCTTTCTCAGATGACCAAGCTTGGTGTTTCTGTCAAGGTGGAAATTCTGAGTCGGACAACAGCCGATCGGCAGTTAGTAGAGGTTGCCAGTAGCTCCTTATATCAGCACACCGCCTTCAAATATAATTGTAGGCGAGGAGATTTGGCAACAGTTAACTGAGAGAAAATCTCTGTCAAAGGGATCCTGGAATACTAATAAGTTTAAAGTGTATTTCTTTCAGCTATATGAATAAGCTAAAAGTGTTTTCCTTTCAGGTTATACAAATCAGTTTAAAATGTTTTTCTTTCAGATTATAATATATATATATATAAATAAATATATAATAATCAGTTTCTAGTGTTTTCTTTCAGCTTAGTGACTAAAAATTTCAATTTTAAAATCTCTTTAAGGCATAATATTATTAGCCTATTAAAATTACTTTGGTTAATTATCACATTCATACTCTATATTACCATATGTTTTCATTACAGCTGTTCCAAGTGACAGTGACAGATATCAGCTGTTGGCGTAGGGATATTTTAGGGACTTATTTCTAGTGACGTTTTGAGCTGTCATCTAGGTAAAGACCTATCGTGAATGCTCTGTATGACATGCCAAGCAAGCCAGTAGCGAAAATATATGACTTGAATAAAATCTGACCCAGATCATATAGTGGAAAGGTAATGAATGTAAACTAAAGTATAAGTAAATAAAAACAACGAGCATAGCACAAATTTGAATAGTGGGTAAAATTGAAGAAAACATAAAGAGGAAATAAATAGTAACTAAATGTTAACTTCTTTGCTAAAGAAAAGTGGATTCAATATATCATTCATGTATTCAGTTAACTGTTAGATTAGTGTTCTGGGGTCTGGTTGTTAAGTTTGTCTATTAATTATAATGAGTCAATCACTAGTAAGCTGTACTAAAACTATGAGATTAAATACAATTAAAAATTTTGAATTTATTATTTTTTTATTATTTGAATCTCAAATTTGATATTTTCTCAAATCTTCAAATATTTAGCATCTTTAAGGATTCGAGGAATTTGAGAGTTCGCGGGTCCCATCCCTTATATTATGTGCATGATCCATATCAAGTACATGATCCATATTAAGCTACAAGAATAAAATAACTAAACCTTATAAATAAATAAATAAAAATCCATATTTTACCTTGAGAGGTCGAAGACATTGACCTCTGTGCCTGTGTCTTTGAGCCACATGTTGAACTCTGCGACCCAGTTGAGCACAGTGCTGAGGGGGCATACAATGAGTACAGTGTTCACCTTGGTGACCTCATGTTCTAGGAGTGTGTGTACCAATGTTACCACCTGCAAGACATGTCCAATATAGTCTCTAAACATCAGCTGGTAGCATATTTATACAATTGAGAAAGGAATGAAGAAGATAGAATATGGAAAAAATGTATCCGCATTTGTATGCAACTTCTCTAATTTACTTTGTGTCTGGCTTCAAGGCTTTACTGTACATTTTTTAATTACTGCAATAAATAAAGAGTAAAATTTTATATTTTTATTGTACGCTGGTTTAGTCTCATTCATGATGCATTAGATGGCAAATGATGAATGGAGGAGAGCTAGATTAGACTTCATAATGAGAAAAGTGCTGCAGGCGAAGAAGGTAAGGACAAATGATAGGATAATAAAGATGACATTAACTGACAGGGAAATAGGTGGAGGTGATACAAGTGTATGCCCCACAAATAGGGGGGGCCCAGCAGAAGAAAATTACAAGTTTGAGGCTGACCTAGAAAGGCATATGGGATACAAGTGTCAGGTAGTAATGAGGGATCTTAATGCAAAAGTCAGAAAAGATATAGGAGCATTTGAGGTGTTAGGTAATGAAGGATAGGAACAAAGAAACAAGGAAGGTAGAATTCTGTTAAGAGTTAGGTGCAAAAAATAAATTTAAAGTGGCAAACAGCTGGTATAGGAAGGAAAGAAAAAGCCATAAGATCACTAGATAAAGTTGGGATGGGGAGCAAAGATCAGTTATAGCATGGATAAAGAAACGAAAAGGCAGATTGTAAACATCAAGATAATACCAAGTGTCTCCTTAGATATTAACCACGGGTTGTTAGGTTGTTTGTGGTAGACATAAAGGGATGGGAAGAGTAATTGTAACGCTATGAAGTTCGCTGAGATAGAACATGAAATTTAGAAAGAAAGTTATAATTTGTTTCACTTAGATGTTTCAACACAATATCAAAAGGAGCTGGAAAATTATATAATTTACAGTTACTCAAGAGTGGACTTTGATAAGCTAATATGCCAGGTGAACTCAAGAACTTAAGAAAGGCATTTTAATAAAGTGTTTGCCTAGAGCTGTGGAATTCCCATTGTGGTAATTTTGTGTTTTGTTATCATAAGTGTGTTCTATTTATTAAGGACAGCAGTAACCATAATTTGTTGTAAAATAAATACTGAATCACCTGCATTACTGAATTTAAATGTAATGATACAAATGAGTCTAGTGGAAAATATGGGGGGAGGTGTTTCATGAAATTCTTGAGCAACTGAGCAAGTATGAACAGAATGAAAATATTTGAATTTAAATGGTTTGATATTGTTAAGTTAAGATATTGAAAAATGTGTTCCAATATCTAAATTAAAAAACAGGGTAGTATCATAATCACTGAACAATGTTTGAATATTTGTTTTGATTTACATAACTCGAGTGGACGCACGAGTTAAAATTGCTGGCTTGGCATGTATGAAGTAACATACTATTAGGGTTACAAGAGATCACTAACAATTCATAACAACAATTGAACTATTTGGCCAGAAAAGGGGCCATAGCGTGGTATAAAATACCATTAATTTTTGACAACGGGGTTGTCACAATTCCATCTATATCACAGGTGGTCATTCTATCCAACGCCCTATTGTATTAGACAACATCTTCAAGTTGTTAGTAGCACTTGTACTTGGAGGGCATCCGTTGAGCCCAGGATCCCGAGATATAGTTATGTAGAGGCCATGCTCAGTAAGAGTCAACTTCATCAGTCAAGTTTACACACGTTAAGCCAGTTCTTAAATGAGCGTGAGCGTCCTGTCTCTTTATTTATTTATCTTTCGACTAACATCAACTTTTTATTATCTTTTAGTAACTACCGTATTTCTTCGATTCTAAGAGACACAGTTTTTCCCCTTTGAATATCTGAAAAAAAACTTAGAATTGATGGTGTCCTAGATTCACAGTTCTTTTCCAACCAATGCTCTCTATGGCTCAGAAGACGATATGCTATGGGTTAGTGAAGATAAAGATGGCACAGTAGAATCATACTGACATTGATTAAGAAGGGAGTGAAAATAACATAACTACAGATAAAAAAAACGATACTAATGTTGTTAATAAATTTAATTTTATGATAAAAATATTTCTTATAAATAGAATATATTTTTATTTATATTTATTTTCTTAGAGTTAAAGCTTTTTTCTGTTGGTGTTACTGAAAAATTAAGGTGTGTCTTACAATCGAAGAAATATGGTAATATTAAAACAAAATTCGTAAACCTACATATTATTTCAAACCCACACAATTACCTTACCTGCTGCAACCTTTCCCTTTCCACAAGCTATCCTGACAGAGTCAAACCCACAGAGGGTGAGTTGTGAATATTGGTTGACCAGACTGTGAGATACTTTTACGCTTGTGTTTTTACATGGCAGTTTCTGTCAATCGTTGCATTGTCCGAACCTTTCAAATTATACTACCCAATTTCCCGATCATGATTGTAACTAATGTTTACTAATAAACCATGTTATACGATTTAATTCATATTTTATATCATGAAACATGGTGTAGTCGCTAGTGTCTGCAGTAGATTAACTGTTTGAAACACATGTTGTGGATCAAAGTTTGAGTATCTTCTATTCTTTCATGCTCACTAAAAGAAATTATAATGGAATTTAATAAGCCAAATTATCTTAATCTTTCCAACGAGCTGGCAAAGAATTTCAAGGCTTTCAGTAAGAGGTAATGGAATATTTTGAGACAACAGATTCAGGAACAAAATCTGCTAGTATACAAAGAGATATTTAAAACTTCTTACCTAGAGTGAGATGTTATCTGCCTCTATATAGTTAACTACCATCAAGCTTGAAGAAGAAACATTGAATGATATATTGTCCATTCTTAAATTACACTGTATTCCTAAATAAAACCATCCTTGTGGTCAACTTTTTAACAGGAAGCAATGTTCCATTGAAACATTTGAGAAAAGGAGGATAAATTGCTGCATGTGCAATTAATACTTGGTGTGAGCTTAGTCAATTGAACAACACCTTCTTAGGGAGAATTATACACTAAAAAAAAAAGTTGTGGAACATTGCAAATCAATAAAGATAGCGGACAAAAACTTGAAAGCTATTGTTGGTTAACAATGTTGGTTAACATGTTTAAAATCAAAGTTGATCTTATTTATAGCAATACATACTTTACCTAACTTACCACATTTGAATTAAAAAACCATTTACTATTATTTCATATTGTTTGCTATAAATATAATTTTAGTAATATTATTTTTAATTCCAAAGTATCAGCATCAACTTTTATAAGCATTATAAATAGAATTGAAGTAAATTTCTAAATAAAAAAATGTTAAACGAGAGTTTTACAACGTGCATGTGCAACTGCGCATATAGGCATTTAAATGGAACCAAAGACGTGATCATGCATTATTACACTAAGGAATAATAAACTAAATGTGAAACACTTAAAATTTCTAATTGTTTATGATTCTTACGTTTTCTTATACAGTAAATTAAGTTAATGAAGCATATTTTGAGGAAATATTAGCTTATTAAGACGTCAATCCTATTAACTTTTTATCAAAACGGTGTAGAAACACTATAGAATAATTTAAAGTGATAGTTAAAGAAGCCAACCTTAAAGGATAGCTAGGTTAGGCCTAGATATAAACAAACACACTTCTCTATTTTCTTTCTACACTTTTACACTTCCCACTTGTTCAAACTTCCACAGTTGCACATTGTTTTGAATTTTAGGAATTATTTATTTTTCTTATGGAGAGACATTATTGAAAAAGTAATATTCCCAAAAATGCAAAAACTAATGTGCAACTATAGAAGTTTTGAAGAAGTGGAAAAATTTAAGAAGAGATGAAGAGAGAAGTGTGTTCATTCCTATCTAGGCCTAACCTAACTATTCTTTCAGGTTGACTTCCTTCACTATCACTTACTTTAAATCATTGTACAGTGTTTCTACATTGTTGTGTTATACATTTCCAAGCCATCATGCGACTAGCCATTTTATTAACTTTTTTATAATAGTTCATATAATTTTAAAGCCCTTAAAGACATGACTGTTGAAACCATTTTAATTATTTTTTATTTGAGTTTTATTCTTATTTTTAAATTGTGTTTTATAAATGTTATTTCTAATTTAAAAAGCAATAGTTCCGTTATTTAACCTTTTTTTCTTCAAAATTATTTAATATTAATAAAAATGAGTGTAATTCATCTTTTAAGAATATGTGTTTTAATATAAATATACTTCCTAACATTTTAAAATTATGAATATAGAATACTCAAACTAGGGAGCTTATAGAAATACTTGACTCACATGAAAAAACTCAAAACTGCAGATCCCTAGTATTAATATAAATAATTTCTAAAAATTAATTTTACTAAAAAAGTTCTTGAATATTAAGTCCATGATGTGAATCTTAAGAACTACTAACACACTAAATCATTAAGATATTCAGAACAATCTGAATAAATAGAAGTAGGCCACAGTCTTGTCGATAAGAAAACCAAAAACATTTCTCAAAATATGAGCTAATGTACTAGGTTACCTATTATTCCAAATAAAAATATTTAAGTAATAGATGAGTCTTTATGTGAAGGTGTGTTTAGTGCATAATTTGATATCTAAAATACACTTTTATCATTATTTTACACCAAAAATATGTTTTCATGCCTTAAATATATTCAAATAAATATTAACATTAATTATATGTAATGTAATAATTATGTTTTTTAATGGTGCTAGTTGTTTTATAAGGTAGCTGTAGCTATTTAAATAAAAGAAATTTAAGTTTTGGATATTCCTCTACTTAATGGAAAATTAGGTTAATCTAAATTTGATGATTTTATAATATTTTTAATGAGAATTAAATACAAACGTGACAATGATAGACGGTCCTTAGTAGGAACATTTTAATAATTTTTCCAAAAAATTCCAGTGAATAGTTTTTTCACCCTATTTTCAGGAACAACCCAGTTCCTGAATTTTTTACCAAAATTTGGGGTCCCACACATACCTAATATCAAGAGAAAGTATTTTAACTAGAGATGGGCCACTCAAATTTCGAATCCTGACAAGTATTCAAGATTCGAAGATTCAGTGTTTTATAGGATTTGGTGGTCGAATCTTTCACATCATAAACAAAGCATAATATTTTGATTTTTGAATTCAAAAATTACTAAGATAGTCCTACTTGAAAAGCACAACTTAATCCGTAATCATTATTTTGTCGGATAAAAGAGATAAGCATGAATAAAATATTCTCTAAAAAAAATCTGTTAGAAATATTAACGTGCCTAATACCCTACCCTTCCAGCCATATGGGAAATTTTGACTCAACCATTTCAGCGCATACTTACTTTTGAAACTTTCACCTCATGAACAATCTTGTAAATATTTTAATGAACACATTAAAGAGCTTAAAAACTGAAAATCAAAACTAGAATTAAAAATAAACTCGAAAGAAATCAAACAAATTACAGCTTTTTTAAAAAAGAAATAAGAACACATTACACACGATAAAAAATCAGCCGCCATGACGTATATGTTTACTCGCCACCAGCCACAGTGATGATTAAATAAACATGACCGTTAACTCTTACTACTCAACCAATTTTAATTATTTACAATTATGCAAATAACCCCAATTTATTTCATATGATCGATCCTTAAGTTATATATTTTGTTGGGTTTCATGAAAAATAAATACTGTCAACAGTTTGACACAAATAAAACTGTTTATTTACGCCTACTGGCCTACGTATTGTATATCGATTATTTGCCTAAAATTGATTCAGGTAATCTGATCACTTAGTAAGTGCTATCGAGTTTTAAGATTTAAATAACGACTTGCTAATTCATAATTTGTTTTTAAATTGATTTTAAGTTGGGTTTTTTTCAAATATGTTATTGAAATAATTGTAAAAATATTCAAACCCTGGCTTGCCTAATTAAATAGGAATGAACTGAACATATTATAAGAGCTGAAAATATGTTCTTATTTTAAATAGTGTGTATTCTCATAAATTGTTGTATTGCAAGAATCAAATATATTCTTTGTTTTCTATGCGAAGATAGATAATAGATATAAAATAATAATAATAATAATACATACATACATATTTAGGCATTATTGAGTTACCTATTTCCAAAATGGTTTAGTTTTTATGCATGTTATTTTAGTCTTTTTTTAAATTTGTTTGTATTTTTATCTTAGTTTTCTTATCAAAATAAATTATAATACCAAAAGTGGATTAAAGCTGATCAAAAGGTAACTAAGCCTAATTCGTTTGTATATTTCACATGATGTTTTTAAAAACTTAACTCATTCTATCAACACTTTTAAAAATAGCTTAACAAACTCAAATTTTGATTGATTTGATTCCTAAACAATAATATGAGTTGAGATTGTCTAATTTGGCTGGATTTTAACCAGTATTTTGTGAAGGGTCGTTGGGGTTGATTAAAATTGAAAGTACAATTGATATAAATCTTAATTTACAACTAAGGCCTATATTGTGTAATGTAGCTTTATTTGTAAATCATTAAAATTACTAACAATTCACTAGAATTTCGATTCGAGATTTGAAAATAAACATAGATTCAGATTCGAGAAATAGTAGATTCGATCCGACCCATCTTTAATTTTAACTAAGAAAATTTCAACCTTGAGACTATGATGAATCGTTACGTTTTATGTGTGTCCAAACTCAAAAAAGTGTCTGGCCCAAAGTCTGTATGTCTGTCTACCTGTATGTGTGTCCCTAGCCACAAATATGAAACGATCTGATGTATTTGGTTCATATCTCAAATCAAAGGTGGCTTACTAATGAATGATTTTTTTGAGTTACAAATTTTCCAAAAATGGCTAGTAAGATTTTGTTAAAAATAGCTAACTAAAGTGGCCCATCCACGTATGAGTCTGGCTTGGCTTAGTTTCCAACAACCTATACTTGGCATCAGACGAACCAAGTTTGGCTTGCTAGGGCCGTCAATGGGGCTCAGCTCGCCACTAGCTTGTTATTGGCTATATGTGTATGGGCGGTACGAGCCAGGCTTTTGTGTCCACACTCAAGACAGTGTGATTTTGTCAGTCAGAGGAACCATGTCGTCTTCCATATCCAAATTGTTCATGAGCCCCGAGTTGTTGACAAAGTTTTTAGAGTAGTACCATCAATTGCCGACTTTGTAGCAAATTTGTAGAATAAATTATTCTAATAGATGAAAGCGAGATAAAGGTTTGGGATTCACTCAAGCAGTTCTTGTGGAAGAAATTCACTCATGGAGTCTGTTAAAAAAAAGCAGACAATATCTAGGCTTTGTTAAGGATAGAGGGAAGCCTTATAGACAGCATTGCTGGAATAATTTTGCCCAATGCTTGAGGTGATATGATTGTGAAAAACTTGAGATTTTCAAACAACCTTACTGACGAGAAAATGGAGTCATTTCTAAACATGCCTCAGGTGTTATAGAATTCTGCATCACAGTATCTTGTTTTGATATTAGTGGACCTCCTTTATCAAGCAAATATTTTAGGTTCTCAAGCTTTTATTATTATTATTTATTATTATTATTTTAGCACTACGTCTTACTACCCGTTCGGGTTATACGCTTTAAGTACTAATTACACTAATAGATTAGGAATTAGGAAAGTTGAATTAGAGGAAGTGAACCCGCATTTGCGTGGAGGGAGAGTGGAAAACCATTTTAGGAAAAACCACTCCCAGTTCACCCAACCGAGATTCGAACCTCGATCTCCCCATCCTCAGCAGTCAAGCTTAACACGATTGGAGCGTTAGCTAACTACGCCACCGAGGCGGGTAGCATTCTTAAATAATTTTTGTAGTTGTCAGGCCTATCATCTCTGATAAAGTTAAGTTAATTTAAATTTGTTACTCTGTTTCTTTGTAGCAACCAGTTTTTAACTCACATTTTCCTCTTTTTATTTTTAGCTCTCATGAGCACGCCGCCACATTCATCTAAAATGATTATCGCTACTGCAACTCCCTTGGACAAACTACTCAGTGTAGATACTGAAATAATTTAGAAAAGTTGGGAGTCTACTCATGCTAGTGGTAGAGCATGTGTAACTCGCGAGTCAGACTCGTACATGGATTGGCCACTTAAAGAGTAGTTGGCCTCCCAAATAACAATGTATGCCTGTTTTTCAGGTAAATATAATTCAAGAAATAGTTGTTTACTGATTTATCATTTTCACAATAACGTCAACCTGAAGGTAATTTTATAATACAACCTGATACCAAAACCCATATAATATTTTGATAAGAAAAATTTGAAGTTGATAAAAAATAAAATATATTGTTTTAAATATTATTTTAAGGCATTTTATCTGCATACTAATGATGAGTTTAAAGGAGTTCTCATTCTACAGAAAAATATATATAAATTTTAAAATTTATTGTTGAAAAAAGGTCATTTATAAAGTGTGGTTTTTTTTTGCTGGCCATTAACAAAGTTTATTACAAGTATTTTATTATGTAGATATGTAAGTATTTTTTATGTAATTTGTCTTTTCAATAACCCTATAATGAGTTGTAGATATACTTGATTATGTGAAAATTTACATATTATCATATAGTTCAGAGGTGTCATGTCTGTCGCAAATTATTTCATGTCTGGCACAGTTTATAAATTCCTATAAAAAAAAGGACATTTTGATTTTGTTAAACTTTGGTGTAGAAACAAGAAACAGATAACTTTATTGTTCTTGAGAGAGAAAAATCACCAAAGCTCTGCTTTAACTAAAATCAGAGCAAATATTAATTGTGTGGACATTGCTGAATAGTTTGTCCATTTAATGTCATGCCCATCACAGGCACCTTTTATATTATATATAAAATAAGTGATTTTAAAATTTGAAATTTCGATATATTGGTGAGTGTTAGATAGAATATGTGTATATTTTTGATTAAATACACATAATTGTATGCAAATAAACTGTATGAAGTCATGTCTGTCACAAATCAACTATAAGTGATTTAAAAAAATTCTAAATAATTAGAAAATGACTTCAACAATTTTGTTTGAACTGTATATCTGGTCTGGGGACCAAACATACATGGGGTTGAGAGTGTGGGGGAAGAAAATCCTTTTAAGTGTGGTTTAGTGATGAGTGTTTTTTTATAAAGGGCTCTAGCGATTTGGTTCAATATGGGTGTTTGTTATGTTTTTTACACTATAAATAATTATTTATACATTGGGGAAGGTTTTTTCCATCAAAGTCGAGTGTTTCAAAAAGCTAGAGAGTTTGAGTCAAGTTCTAAGTATATTAATGATTTTAAAAGTGAAATAGTATATTTAAAATGCCACTGAAAAAAAACAACATAAAATGTAAGTACCACATCTTTAAAATATGAGATTTAATAATTTTATGAAACTAACATTTATTCTTAAAATAAGAATGACACTCAATCTTATAAAAAAAATTTTTAAAAAAAGTTAAATAATGTAAATAGAGATTATTAAATTAGAAATAACCCATATAAAACACAACTTTAAAATAAGAACAACACTCAAATAGAAATCTAATAAAAATTAACTAAAACGGTTTCAACACTCATGTCTTTAAGGACAATTAAATATTTCCCCAAAATATGCTTTAGTAACTTAATTTACTGTATAAGAAAATGTAAGAATCATAAACAATTAGAAATTTGAGGTGTTTCATAATTAGTTTATTATTCCTTAGTGTAATCGTGTGTGATCAGGTCTTCTGTTCCATTTCCATTCCTCTATGCGCAGTTGAACATGCACGTTGTATTGAGAATTTTACTTCAATTTAATTTTTGATGCTCATGAAAGTTGATGATGATACTTTAAAATTAAAAATAATATAACTAAAATAATATTTCTAGCAAACTATATGAAATAATACTTTTTTATTTTATTTAAATGTGGTAAGTTTGGTAAAATATGTATTGCAATAAAAAGATCAACATTTGATTTTAAACAGGTCAGTCAACTTAATTCTAAAACTAAATATTAACTAAACTAAATTTACTTTTGTAGCTAAACATATTATTTAATAAGAGTTTTTTAAATATCTTAGGTTTGAAAACATTTAATACAATAATATATTCTTGATACCACATTTTTAATTTAACATAAATTATTGTTTTATAAAGGGACCAGGTAAAAATAGTAAAAACAATCATTCATCTATTTAGTAATCTTCTTAGATAGTTTTATTTTCATTGCTTTGTGATGGCAATACAAGTAAACAACTTCAATCAAGTATAATTCAAAATGGATGAAAATATTGAATAAATTTACCAGAATAAAGTGGTTTTAAAGTTCTTTTACGTTATTAATGTGAAGATTGAAATTATTTTTCAATTTTTTTTAAGTAACTGATTTATAAGTGTAAATAGTGATATCTCAATTAAATAGACTATGCTTATGATTGCGTTTTGAAAATAGATTATTAAGTACATTAAGTGAAAGCTCGAAAATAACGAGCCTACAAAACTTTCAATCTCGATTTCGAGCTTAAGCGACGAGCTCGGTCCAAAGCTCTGCATACAAGTACTTTCATAGCCCTAGCTGAAAGCGAAGTTATTATTTACATAAAATAAGTTAAATTGGTACTTATTAAAAAATACTTTAGTAAAACTGTACACATTTTTTGTACATATTGTGTATCTAACCATTTATTAACATATTCAGTGAAAAATCAAATATAAATATTCACAAAAGGTTGCATGCTTGGTAATGTCAAAATCGAATTTCAATATCATTACCTTTGAGTTTTACAAATAGCAATATCAAAATAATCGAACATCAATATATGTTTAGACCAAACAACAATAACACCGAAACATGTTGTTATAAAATACTTAACTACTATCAAATAAGTAGAAGGGAATAAAAATAAAGATGATAAAATTATGCCTCTAGTAAGGTCCATATATATTAATGCCCTAGCTCGGAACATGTGTGAAATTTTTTAAAAGGTAAAAATGTGAGAAGAATCCAATGCACAACGGTGACATCTTCTTCCTTTCTTCTGTCTTCTATAGTAGAAGTAGTCACACACACATTATTATTATTATTATTATTTGTGTTAAAATGTGTGTGTAACAAACAAAATAATTTTTCTGCATTAATGCCAAAATATTATTTTATTTATGTTAAAATGTGTGTGTGACTACTTCTACTATAGAAGACAGAAGAAAGGAAGAAGATGTCACCTTTGTGCATTGGATTCTTCCCACATTTTTCCTCTTTCCCTAGGTGGGCTTTCTTCATCAAATTTATTCTTAGTAGTCTATTTTTCTTTTTTCTTTAGTTTTATCAATTTCCTTTATTATAAGATTATCTAGCCATTGGGCCACCTCATTTATAAACATTAAAGGGTAAAAACAAAGAATCAATCTATTGAAATTGAAATTTAAGTATCGATGTGTATAGTAAAAATTGTGATTTTTAATGTAAACCTATAAAAAAATATAAATCCGTGAAAATACTCATATATCCTGTTATCCATTTTACACCTTTAAAACCAGCAAAACACCGATACGATCTGTGTAAACGGCAGCCCCAACATGGGGATATCTATCGCCAGTGCTATCACTATTTGCCAAATTACAAAGAAATTGTGTTTATTTAGAAAAACCCTTAAATTTGTGCTATTCATATGAAAACAGTAGAATTCATGTAAAAATTTCCATTATCACAAATGCAAATTTTGCATGTCTCTAATTATAAATAGCACTTTAAAAAACCATGGTTTAAAAAAAGGAAAACCACTAAAATTTAATTTCTAATAGACAATATGAATTAGTGAATGTTTTTTATATTTAAATTTGTTCATTTTTTGTTAATTTTTGTCAAATATGAATTCCAATGTTGATCGACACTGATTTTAGACAGGTTAAGCAACATACTTTTATAGTTAAATAGTAGCTAATTCTAGTTTTGTAGCTGAATATATTAATAGAAGATGTAAATATCATAAGTTCAAAAACAAACAATCGTCCCAATGCTACATTTTTTATTCCAATGAAATTATAATTCAAGCAAGGCACTATATAAAAATAATAAAATTAATGATTATTCAAGTATTTAGTGATTGAAATAGTTTACCTATTTAAAGTAGTTTTTGAGCTATATTGTATTATTAATGTGAAATTTGATATTGATTTTAATATTTTGTTAAGTTACCATAAGATTAAGTAAAACTGAAAATAATATTAAATTAAATAGCCTATACTTAACATTGCGCTTTAAAAATTGATTTATATACATCAAGAAATAGCTCAAAAGTGATGAGCCTAAAAAACTATCGATTTTGATCTTTAATGACAAGCTTGTCTCGAAGCTCTAAATCCAGATAGTCGCAAAGCTCTAATATATTAATATATATATATATATTAGAGATGGGCCACTCGAATCTTCGAATCCACCGAATCCTGGCAAGTATTCGAGATTCGAGGATTCGGTGTTTTACTGGATTCGATGATCGAATCTTTCACCTCATAAACAAAGCATAATATCTTGAATTCAAAAATTAATTAGTTAGGCCTACTTGAAAAACACTACTTAGTCCGTAATATTTATTTTGTCGAAGAAAAGAGGTAATCATTAATAAAATATTCTTTAAAAAATAAAAATAATCATTAGGTGTGGAAAATCTTACGTGCCTAGTACCCTACCCTACCCTCCCTCCTGTATGGGAAACTTAGACTCGACCGTTTCGACACATGCCCACTTCTAAAACTTTCACACCACGAACAATCTTGTAAATATTTAATGACCACATTAAAACTCTTCAAAAACTGAAAATTAAAACTAGAATTACAAATAAACTCGAAATAAATAAAACAAATTACGGCTTTTTTTAAATAGAAATAAGAACACATTACGCATGATACAAAGTCAGCCGCCATTACACACGATATTAAGTCAGTCGCCATGACATATATTATGTTTACTTGCCCGAGTGATGATTAAAATAAAGATACTGTTACTTCTTACTAGCCAACTGGTTTTAATTATCTACAACTACGCAAAGAACCCCTATTTATTGCATACGATCCTTAAGTTAGACATTTTGTTGGGTTTCATGAAAAATAAATACTGTCAACAGTCAGACAGCGATAAAATTGTTTATTTATCTCTACCGGCCTACGTATCGTATCGTATATCGATTGTTTGTTTAAAATCGATTCAGGTAACCTGATCACCTAGTAAGCGCTCTCGAGTTTTAAGGATCAAATAACGACTTGCTAATCCATTATTTGTTTTTAAATTGATTTTAATTTAGAGTTTATAATTTTTTTAAATATTATTGAAGTAATTGTAGAAATATTCAAACGTAGTCCTGCCTTATAACATGGGAATGAACATATTGTAGTCGAAAATATGTTCGTGCTTTAAATAGAATGTATTCTCAGAAATCGATACATCGCAAGAATCGAATATATTTGTTTTCTACGCGAAAATAGATAATGGATGTATAAGAAGATAATAAAACAACTTAGGTATTATTGAGTTAACTATTTCCAAAGTATGTTTAGTTGTTAAACATGTTTTAATCTTTATTAAAAATATCCGTTTGTATTTTTATTTTTGCTATCTTAATACAATAAAATATCCTTTAATGATGATTAAAGTTGATCAAAGGATAACTAGGCCTAATCTGTTTATTTCACATGTTATTTTTATAAATTTAACTCATTCTAACAACCCTTTTAAATATAACTAAGAGACACTCAAATTTTAATTTATTTGATTTTTAAACATTAATAAGAGTCTAGATTGTTTAATTTGGCTGGATTTGAACCTTTATTTTCTGAGGGGTGGTTGGGGTTGATTAAAATTGAAAGCACAATTGAAATAAATCTCAATTCACAGTTTAGACCTATATTGTGTAATGTAGGTCTATTTGTAAATAGTTAAAATTTAAAACAATTTGCTAGGATTCGGATTCAGATTCGAAAATAAAATGTAGATTCGGATTCGAGAAATAGTGGATTCGACCCATCTCTAATATATATATAATTTTTACAAATTACAAATAATTTTAGAGTATTTTTACAAATAACTTATTTTTGGTTTCTCTCAACACCTCTGAGAGCAGTGTGATCTTAAAAAAAAAACCAACTCGAAATTTTGATAAATATTGACGTTTCATGACCCGCTGTAACAAAAAAAAGCGATTTTCACAATGTCGTCCATCTGTCTGCCCGGCTGTACCTTGAACTAGAGCCGAAATTATTCTACTGATTGGGCTAAAACTTGGTATATAGGGTTTTCATAAGGTCCCTCCGAAGTATATTTGGAATTAGATATCTAACCCTAAAATTAAGGGTAGTGTACTGAATGGCAAAAAGAAACAAAATCATTTTTATCAAAATTTGCTCAAACAATTTTGATTAAATTTTATATCTAGACACGGTTTATCATTATAAACAAGATGGCAATTCTCACTTTCTCATAGAAATGATTTTCAGAGTACTTTACACGGGGAAAATTTTCCAATTTTCATAATTTCTCAGCAACTATTTGAGATACAAAATAACTTATCATTGTAAAATTGTAGTACTATTAGATATAAAAATCTTTTGTAAATAACAGTGTATATAAGTAAATGTCTGTTTTAAGATAAAAGCGAAAGTTTGTGGTGCACCTTACCATTGATTTTAATTTGAAATTTGATACAAATATTTGAATATTTTGGTTTAAAGTGTACATATAAAGAGTGTATATTATGATTAGCAGGATGATGTGTTTGTTTTTATGAGGAAAGCTTACTAAGTGTGCTTTACAAAAAACCTAATTTTGAAAATTTTCTTAGAAGCTATAATAAACAATATGAGAAGGTTTAGTAACATTGGGAGATACTAATTAATTTTCAAACATTCACACTTTAATTCGGCTTCGAGAATACTTTGTATTATTTGAGTTGGTTTTGCTTTATATTAAAAAAGTTGACTTAGTACACCCCAAGAAAAAAGTGTCAATTAATATTTTAATTAAATACCTGAAATGTTTTCCCAAGTCCCATGCAATGAGCCAAGATACATCCTGATCCTTTGCTTTTTTTCATTTGCTTGACGGACTCGAAACAGGCATCCCACATAAACTTCACACCTTGAGCCTGCAAGTGACAGTCAATATAAGAAAAACAGCCCTGTAATAATTTTAAATTTTACAAATTACTAATGAGGATAAATGCCAATTGATGGGTAATGGATGTGGATTTGTCATTCATACACTTCCAACAATAAAAATTACATTCAAAATCAATTTCCCTGAACTAATTTGGTTTAAATAATGTCTCAACAATTTTACTCAATGAGTATAATTTTAATAATGTAGAATTAAAAATTGTTATCTATTAAAAATGTGTTAATGTTTGACAGTCTTGGCCGGTTAATGAATGGAGAGGTTTGTACAGCCAAAATTAACTTGAAGTGTAAACAAAGAGGGGGCTAAAAAGAGTGAAAATGTTAAGTGGTAAAGAATGAATAGAAATATACTATGTTACTTTAATTTAATCCTCTTTCTCTAACTTGAGCTGACATGTATGTGTATAATATGTAGTTCAATGAGCGAAAAGAGATTTTCCTTAAATAATTATTTAAAATGTAATATTTAGAATTATTGGCTTTTCTAAAAAAACAAAGAGAAAACTCATTTATAACTAGCAAAAAGCAAAACTGTTAATAACAAACACTCCAACAGTCTACCATAGTGTCATAAACAGTTTTTGCTTAGTGTGTTTGAAGCTTTGAAACTTCAACTTGACTTCAAAACAAATATCAACTTCATCTTGGGTTCGAAAAAAAATTCCAGGTTCAACAATTACCATAGGAAGCTTCGCCAATAAACATATTGATGGCTAAAATACTCAATTTGTCAAATATTGCCATTCTGAACTATTGTATACATTACAAATTAGGGGTGTGCGAGGCTTTGAAACTTTGACTTGGCTTAGAAACAAACATCAGCTTCAACTTTGCTTTAGTACAATTTCTGGCTTTGATGCATCACTCAAAATATTGACAACTAAACTATTCCATTTATGTTCAATTATTGCCATTCTGAGTTGTTCTTTACATTAAAAATTAATATTCATATATAAATAATCTTATTTTTCTTTTAGTATCGCTACTTACTAGCCGTTCAGGTTATACGGTATACACCTATGTACTAATTGCACCAATGTGTTAGATATTTTGAAAGTTAGATTTAAATTAAGTGCACATGTATTTGCACGGAAAGAGTACAACATTATTTAGGGAAAACCTACTACTTCAGTGCAGTAGACTGGGATTCAACCCTGAACTTTCCGTCTTTGGCAATCTAGTCTATTGTGAGAGTGGCGTCAAAGAACATGCGGCCACTGAAGCAGGTAATGAGGTAATGAAGTAATTGAATTGTAAAATGTGATAATAATTTGAATTATCAGAGTAAAATAAAATATTACAAACCATGACATTTTTCAAGTGATTTTAGTGTATAAAGTTATATAAATAACAATATAGTATTTTTTCAAGAATAAAGCAAAAAATAAATATTTAAACTTCTATTCTACTTTGAGAATATTTCATATATTCGGATAGAGCTCGATTTTAATTGAAAGGTAGACTTGGCACACCCCTAGTTTTTGCTAGTTCAAACTCAAGTAGATTGATGTTTTTCTCTTCCAACCTCTCCCCCTTTTAATAAAGACAATAATGCCTAGAAATAAAAACTCTTGTGTTTCAATGTGAGTGTGAATTTTCCTATTAACGCCAGAAGAAAGAAGATGTCACATTTGTGCATTGGATTCTTCCCAAATGTTTCCTCTTGCACTAGGTGGGCTTTCTTTACGCAATTTTAACTTAGTTTATTATTAAGTTTTATAGAGCCATTGACAGTTTACTAAGTTAATGTTTATTTTTATCAATTTACATTATTATATAATCATTTAGCCATATGGCTTCTTTATTGTTAAATGTTAAAATGTAATATATGAACCCTGGCCATTACATCTGTGTTACTACTCGTATCTCTGCTTATCAACTACCAGGGCCATAATTAGAGGTTTGAGGGCCCCGGGGCAACATATAGCAATGGGGCCCCCTCTTTTTATTTTTTTTATTTCCCATTCCACCCGAAAATACCACATTTTCACTTTCTTTTAATAAGTCATGTTGTTGTATATTGTTAGTTATTGGACGTTTTTGATCTGCTTGCCAAGTTAACTCTCTCCTCTCCTTTCGATTCTTTATCGTTACCAATGACTTTTAGTCTCATATAGTGAAAGTTTTAACGGATTGGCAAGGAAAAACCGTGAGAGTTAAATATATTGAGATGATATGTGTTTGATTAAAGCTTTGATCTGCTTTCGTTGAAATTTAAAAAAAATTCCTCCTTGCTAGGGGGCCCTGGGACACTGCCCCACTGCTAGTCATGGCCCTGTCAGCTACAATACAGCTCATATGATACCAAATACAAAGGTCTTATTATGGCAACAGAATTTGTGAATTTAGATTGAATATGCCAAGTAATTTTAAAATTATAAGGACTTCCTTGTGAACACCTAGGATATTATAAATATCAACAATGAAATGTTTATTGTGGTAAAAATTAAAAGATTATTAAATACAATATTTATGAAACAATAATGATTCCCTTTTATATTGTTTGAAGATCAATCAATTGGAATGAATTATTTCATTTACAGTATGGCCATTAGGGCGGTGCATATATATATTTTTTTTTTTTTCTAAATTCTTTTCTCGTTAGCACGGAAAAGTTGTGGGATGGTTTCAGAAACATACATACACCATTTCAGATTAATCAGAAAATATCTTCAAGTTCCACTTTGGGTTCTAAATATGCGAAATTAGACAAAAATGGTATAATTTTTCACATTTCAGTGACTTTTTTAATCTCACATTTTTCTTCCCACTAGGGCATAAGTCTGAGGAATATGTAAGAAACACAAGCGCAAAATTTTAGAGCAATCAATAAATATCTTCTGATTCCACTTTGGGGTCTAAATATGCGAAATTAGGCAAAAATGTAGAAAACTCAGGGGTCGAGATTTATTAAGAAATTAAAAACTTTTGCTTAAACATTTATTATGGAAGCTTTAAACATTTATTTTTAACAAAATTAGATATCCGTAAATAATAATTATGAACATTAATAATAAATCTTATTACTCACACAATACACAAACTTTGTATAAATAAGTGTGTATCAAGTTCAAGAATAAAAGTTGCAAATGTGAATTAAACACATTTCATTCACTTGTTTGAATATTTTTCACTCTATATTGGATTTGGTTTCAAACGATGGCATGACATGCCTTGATTCCATTCTGGATCTGATGTATACATCACGCTTGGTCTCTCCGATGACTGCATGGGAAGCTTCTTATATCAGTTTTACTACTCTTTCAACACATTAAGTGTGGCACGGGAAGTTTGTGTTTTCCAATGCTTACACTGGACATTCACCAGATTTTATCAGTTGCACTAAGTCTTCGTTCAACAAGTGAGTAGTAATAGGAGGTTCCGTTAGTGGGCAAGTCTGCCAGTCTATGAGATCCATGTAAGATTTAGCTTTACAGTTAAGTTCAGGAATTTGGAACACACAAACTCTTCGTCCCGTTTCTTTCATTGCTTTCAAAATCCTGGAGAAGGCAAGTTCTCGCACATTCTGGTCTGGGCCAACAAGCATCGCAAGGATTATTGCTTCAGGATGACCAAAATAGCCATTTCTTTGGATGACATGATTCACAACTAGCTTCAGATTGTCTTTAAGATAACGTGAAGCTTCAATTGTTTTCCAAAGATTTTGTGGTCCATCTGTACAATTGGGATGTAATTTGATTATGAACCATGGAGGTGTGTAAACCTTCCAAACAGAGCCGGTCAGTGGTTGGAAGCTGTTCATGATGATGATGATGATTTCATTTGTTAGAAAAAAGAAATTAATTTATTCCAATCAATTGATTTCTGAGTAAGATATTAATTTCTCCTTACCAAATTTCAAATGTGTTTCAATAAAAGATTCCCTTTTAATTCTAACAATTATTACAGATGATTAAAATACCTGGTGAGGTTTAAGTTTCTGGACCAACTTGGGGTGAACAGACACTAGTTCCTCCTTTGTTTCCAGGTCAAAGTCCAAAACTAGCTTATCAAGTTTCTCGATACCCACAGGAATATTGTAGAGCTCGTTGTACTGAAACAACACAAAGTATTACAAATTTGAAAGAAGGTAGATTGTTTTGTTTTTAAATAAAACAAAACTTATCTAGTTAATATCTCATGACATCAAAATAGATCAAACAGGACTAATGGCTGACTATCTCATAGCCGCTAGTCAGTCATTAGTCTATATTCCTTAATTGAGAAGCATTGAAGAATAAAGGAGTGGAATATATAATAGTGGGGAGATTGAAAGAAATGTACAAGGAACATGTGAGTTGTGTGAAAGTGAGAGGAGTTTTAAAGAAATGATCAAGGGAAGTGTGAGCTGTGCGAAAGTGGAAGGGGCGCGGACGGAATGGTTTGAGTTAAGGAATGGCATGAAACAGAAAAGCACGCAGTCACCATTGTTGTTTGTGGTAGCAATTGATGTAATTGTAATGATGAAAGAGGTGGTAGGAAAGAGTAGGGGAAGGAAACATGGAAGCACTGGTATTTTCTAGGTCTGTGAGCTTGGGTTTTTTTTCATTTGAGTCAAACTTGAGTCGAGCATTTCTAAATGCTCCCAAGTTTGAGTATTGTACAGTCATAATTTTAAAATATTAAAAAGTATATGTTCTTAAAATATGAATGACACTCATTTTTATAAACAATAAATATTTTTGAAAAAAAAAAGTTAAACAATGGAAATATCACTTTTTAAATTGCCTTTTACCTGTTCCTATCTATGTGTTCTATCATTCTTTACCATTTTCCTTTTTCACCCCTTTGAGATTTTTTTTCCTCTCTTTTAGGAAGTTGCTTTGCGCATTTCACACTCCTCCCTGATGAGTTTCGATAGAATGAAACCTGGGTCTGGGGATTGGGCAGTGACGATCAATTTTCTTTAAGAGGCAACCATTACCTCTTTGTCCATTGGCAGCAGTGTAAAGTGTGAACTGTGTTCTTCTTTACATTGTAAAGGCCATATTATGTTCGTCCCCCTTTTATATGTTTCTATCCACCTTTCCTATACCTTCTTCCAAATATAATACACTTTTTAAATTAGAGATAAAACTTATAAATCACAATTTAAAAATAAGAACATCACTCAAATAAAAATTTAATAAAAGACTAATTAAAATGGGTTTAACACTAGTGTCTTTAAGGACATTAAGATTACACTAGCAGTTATAGAAAAAGTTAATAAAATGAATAATTTAATGATGGCTTGGTAATGTATTACAAGACAGTGTAAAAACACTGTACAATGATATAAAGTAAGTAATAGTGAAGGAAACCAACCTGAAAGGATAGTTAGGTTAGGCCTCGATAGGAACGAACACACTTCTCTCTTCATGTCTTCTTAAACTTTAACACTTTCTACTCCTTCAAAACTTCCACAGTTGCAAATTAGTTTGAATTTTCAGAAATAACTATTTTTCATTAATGTCTCTTCATATGATAAATAAGTATTTCCGAAAATTCAAAACAATGTGCAACTGTGGAAGTTCGAAGAAGTGGGAAGTGTAAAAGTGTAGAAAGAAAATATAGAAGTGTAGTTGCTTATATATCTTGGCCTATCCTAACTATCTTTTCAATTTAGCTTCTTTAACTATCACTTTACATTATTGTAGAGTGTTTCTAAAGTTCAATTTTTATAGGAAGAGCAGTAGAATTGACCAACATTGATCGGAAGTCACTAACATTTAATATTATTGAAGTATGTTCGATTTGATTGATTTATTATACATATTCCATAAAAAAAATTATAATAACACTTTTAATACTACCTCCTTATGTTTACTTAATGATATGTCTTTATTATTAATTATATGGACTTATAATGTAATACAAATGTAATAATTTCATTTATACCACTGTGGCAGAATGAGCTACAACATTTATTTTAAAAATATTTTAAAATATTAGGTTCATTTTACACAAGTTGAAGGCGTAAAATATATTGAGTGCTAGCCAACAAGATTAATAGCGTACATTTGTGTTTGTGTTTGTATAATGTGTGTTGTATTGATTGGTAAAAAGATCAGATGAAAATTAACTATATAATTTTTTTTTAATACCAGTAATTTGTTTAGTAAAAGTTACACTGCTTAAATTAAATCTCTTTTGAACTTTTTATTCTTGTGTATGATTAATTACAAAGTGTTTGTGGCAGTGCAATATATTTATGATATATTTAATTTTCAATGTTATGTTAATATATTTTCCAAACTTCATATTGCGTGAGTATCAAGAAAAGAAGTGGGCCCCTAACCTATTTAGACCCTTTTAACCTCTTGACTATGCCTATGTTTTGAAAGATTGGTGTTTATATAGTATTAATACAAAACATAATAGGATAAAATGGTTTTTAACAGAGAAATTTACTAGTTTAGATATTTTGAAATTAACATAACTTATTTTAGTGGTTAGGCTATGTATTGAAATTAAAACAATTTTAAATAGAATAGCTTTAGTTAAGAATCTTTGTTACAGAGGTTCTTGTTTTGAATAAAAGTTAAGTTTTATTAATCTCAATTCACCCCCCNAAGATCGAAGACTAGAAGAGCCTAGTGGTTCCAATTTATCTGCTGGATTACCACTCAAGTGCAATGTTCCTAAATTATCAGCTGAACTGCTCCAAATCAACAAGAATAGTGTGAGATGCTGAGTAGGCCTGTTTTGTATACTTTATTTAAGTTTTTTTTTTAAATATAAATCTACTTTTGCAAGGAGTGTTTTGTTTATGGCTAGTAGTTTCCACCATTTATCGTTCAAAAGAGGGTAAAATGTGTTTCAACATAGCCTGGTTTTCTTCCTATTTACATAGTTTGTCAAGTAGTTACAGAAATGATAAAAGGCTACTGTCTGATAGTGTTTTTGTGGTATTAAGACTATTTTATGACCACATCTGTTTGTATGCTAACCTCGAGACTTTAAAATATATGTTAACAGTGGTTGGTGTACAAAAATCTTGACATATAGGTCACATTTTTATATATCATATGGTAAATAATAAATTATCTAATACCCTCATCCCAGACACAAGAAAGCGTAGAACCTAATGACACTAAAATAATAATAATAATAATCTAACTCCCAATTGAATCAAAACTAGGCCTAACTAAGTCCTATGTTGTTGATGCTTGAAAGGTTAGGTTCTGCTAGTTTTAAATAATTTAGAATAATAAAAAAGATACCTAACTATTGATATAGTAATACTTTACAATAACAATACTTACCAATAACTTAACTTACCTTTAATTAGAAGGCTAACAATCAATTAAAAAATATAATGGTGCTAAGAAAAAAAAAAACCTAATATATTAGGCTAACCTCTAAAGGTAGAAACACATTTTTGTAAATAGGCCTAAAATTTTAGCCATTTCTTAAATGTTGAAAAAATAACAAAAGTTTTCAAATAACAAATTTTATTATAATTTTTTTAGTCATTTATTGATTCTCTTGTGTGTTTTTTACTGGTATGAGGGATTAGAAAATTAGGTAACATTATTTGTTATTTCCTATAAAAAAATAGGCCTATCTGATATATGTATTGGTTTTGGTGTAACCTCCCACCCTATCACAGTTTTATTCTAGAAATTATTTCAAATGTTAATTTTATCTGTAGATATGTTTGATGAAGTTAGTAAGCTCTTGGCTGAATATTGATTTCAGTTACTGTGAAAAAAACAATGATTTAGTTGAGACTCCTGGAAAGAAGAGAATCAGAAAACCAATTCCTGGCGTTGTGTGGCGTTATGTGCATGATCACGTCTTCTGTTCCATTTCCATTCCTCAATGCGCAGTTGCACATGCACATTGTATGGGCTCTCAATAAATATTATTTTATTGAGAAATTTACTTCAATTCAATTTTTAATGCTTATAAAAGTTGATGCTGATAATTAAAAATAATTTGATTAAAATAATATTTCTAGCAAACAATATGAAAAAGTAAATGCTTTTTTAATTTAAATGTGGTAAATTTGGTAAAATATGTATTGCAATAAATAAGATCAACATTGATTTTAAACAGGTTAACCAACATAATTCTATAACTAAACAGTAACTAAACTAGAGATAGTTTTGTAGCTAAACGTATTATTTAATACGAGTTTTAAATTTCTTAGGTTTGAAAACACTAAATATAATAATGTATTTCTGATATTACATTTTTAATTTAACATAAATTATTATTTTAGAAAGGGACCACCTAAATATAGTAAAAAATACCTTAAATTATTTGATAATTTTCTTAGATATTTTTATTTTCATTTTATTTTCATTGTCAATACAAGAAAACAACTTCAATCAAATATAATTCAAAATGGACGAAAATATTGAATAAAGTTACCGGGCAAAAGTGATTTTAAAGTTCTATTACATTATTAATGTGACAATTGAAATTAATTTTTAACAATTTGATAACTAACCGAATGATTTATAAGTGGAAATGCTGATACTATCTAAATTTAAATAGACTATGCTTACTATTGCATTTTAAAATTAGATTATTAAGTACATCAAGTGGAAGCTCAAAAATGACCAGCCTACAAAACTTTCAATCTTGATCTCGAGTTTAAGCGACGAGCTCGGCTCGAAGCTCAGAATACGAGTACTCGAAGAGCCCTAGTATTTGATGATGACCTGATTGTGTGGGGAAATTAGGACCTAGGAGTGCAGGAACATTTGAATCTATGAAATGAGGTAGAATAATATGAAATGATGTCTAGTGTAAAGAAGAGTGAATTTGTGATTACAACACGGAAGGAAAATAGGCACACGAGAGGAGTAACATTAGGAAGAAAACAACTTAAGAAAGTGGAAAGTTTCAAGTACTTGGAAAGTGTGTTAGAGGAAAGAGGAGGAAACAAAAGAGAAAATGGGGAGAGGGACTTGAGATGAGGCCTTTTACAAAAGTGTCAGAAGTCTGGTGTGGAGTAGAGATGTTTCGCAGAAGTGAAAAGGCGTGATGTACAGGGCATACTATGTCCCAATATTGCAGTATACATCAGAAACCTGGGTGATGAATAGCAGTATACAGGCACATGAGATGAAATTTCTGAGGAGTAGAATGGGAGTGACAAGGATGGACAAGGTGAGGGATGAAAGGCTGAAAGAACCCCTGCACGATAGAATAAAGAAGGTGAGATTGAAGTGGTAAGGACATGTGAAGCAGATGAAAGAGGGGAGGATGCTCGAAATGGAAGTGGTGGGCAGGAGGCCAAGAAGACCCAGGGACAGGTGGCTTAGGGGTGTGCGGAGGAGGGGAGTGGATTGGACCAGTGTAGAGGAAGAAGGGTGGTAAGAGGATAGAAGTGACTGGAGGGTGTTATGTTTGAGACAGACCTTGCCTAAATTCAAGCTACCTGAGGCAGTGAAAAACCAATTATGAAAAGTCTCAACTCCGCCATAACCTAGGTAAAAGTGTGATTATTCCTACTTCTAGGCATTATATACCTCAGTACTCTATTCCAAATAAATAGAGACTTAGAATTTATCTTCTATAACACCACCTTTCAAATTTTATATTCAGTAGCAGTTTTTATCATGTTATGGTAAAGATTAAAATCACCTACCATTTTTTGTTTGTCTATTATTCTCTTCTTGCGCTCCTCTTCCTCACGCGCTGCTCGACGGGTTGCTTCTCCAACACTCTCATCCTTCATCATACGACGGATGTTTTTACGACCCTTGCCTGGAGTGTCCCCTGACTGCAAACATGAACATCACAGAAGCTGCTACAAAATGAAAATTACAAAAAATAAAATATAGTGAATTTGATACATTCTTAAATGTCTGTCCAGAGCAAATGTAGTTATATGAATAAAGTTATAGTAATTCATTTTAACTAAGGGCTAGGTAAGTGTGAAGTCGCCTTTATTTACTCAAATTGAGGCTAATTGAATGTGTAAAATATACTCAAAACTAGGGCTGTATGGGATCCTGAACTTCGAAAAAATGTTTGTTCCCGAAATTCAGGCGAGAAATATTATTTCCTGGAATTTTTCGAGAACAATTATAAAAAAATTACATTTAAGGATCGGCTATTAAAGTTATGTTTTTATTTAATTTGCTTTGAAAATATTGTTAATTTGTTAAATCAAAATTAATCTTATCTTCTGGTAGGTAGATGAACACTCGAAACTTCAGTTGTTTTTATTTTGTAACTCCTTACAAAACAAATCAACGCCATTAAATAGAATAACCACACTTAAGGAAAATCAATCTAAGTCCCTGAATAGATTTAAGGCAGGAAAACATATTTTCAGCATAAAATAATGATGAAGCTGACTTTTAAATATCAAACTGTGCACTAAATACAACTTCAACACATTTATTTGCATAAAGATATGTCTATTACATAAATGTTTTTATTTGTAATAGCATCCATTTGGTTTTATGTCAGGTAAGCTAAAATTTTTTGAAGTCCAACAGCGCTTTTGGTGAGAACTTTATTAACTAAAACCCGCCTCGGTGGTGTAGTTGGCTAACGCGCTTGTCATGTTGAGCTGGACTGCTAAGGACGGGGAGATAGAGGTTCGAATCTTGGTCGGGTGAACTGGAGGTGGTTTTTCCTAAATGGTTTTCCACTCTCCCTCCACGCAAATGCGGGTTCACTTTCTCTAATTCAACCTTCCCAATTCCTAATCCATTAGAGTAATTAGTACTTAAAGCGTATTACCCGAACAGGTAGTAAGACGCGGTGCTAAATATTAAATATTTACTAAAATGTAATAGGTAACCAGACACATTGGCTCAGTTGAGATCTGTTTTTGTTATTCTTATGGACATTATTGTCACCACACTGATTAATATAAATTGTGGGTACTTTACAACCCAACACACCCACTCAAGGATTATGGATTAAGAGATCCACCCTTAGTGTTAGCAACATAAAATTTTCTGACTCACCCTTTGACTTGCATCAAGATTTCCTTCACTATCTGATGAATCACTAATGGGTGCTTTGATTCTGCGTCTTTTCTGTTTCTTCTTGCTAAAAATCAAATATTTGGTTATATTTATGAAATAAAATGCCTTAAGAATGATACATTAATATTCTTAAAGAAAAGTAGGTTTACTTACATGATGAGTAAAATAACATGTTGAATCAAAATAGTGAAGTGTTTGATAGTGTTTATTCTTTTACAAACAAGTAAACAGTGTTATTTCGTATGTCAAACACAACCAAGATATCCATTTGGAACCAAATTATTAGAGCCATTTATAAAATCATCAGTAAACTGCACTTCAATGAACTTTTGTTCAAAGACCAATTATATAATGCTATTTTTCATATCAAACAAATTCTAAACAAAATTGTTTGAACTATTTAAAACTATAAATTTAGAACTAAGAAAAACCCTCATCAGTAAACTACCCTCAATTGAAGGGCTAGAATAAGTTGTTTTTTTAATATCTCTATAATATCTAAATATCAAGTTTGAACAAAATCCATTAAAACGTTTTGGATCCGTGGCCAGGGACAGACAAACAAACAACCATACAATATTATAAAATCCACTTTATTAGGTTTGTAATTTGTATTCATCGGAAACATAAAAAATTGTCATAATCTCGAGATCCAGTTTTTTCCATGATCATAATACTTTCCTTTGAAATGTGAAAGTAGAAATATGATAAAAGTATCAAGTCAAGTAATGAAATTAAAAAAGGTAGAGAAAATATTTCCTTGTGTGTAAAATTAGAGATGATAAATTGAATCGAAGAAAGTAAACAAGGACAATTATCCTGTCGTGTATCTATCTGCTATGAGAGTGCAATGTAATGTTTCTAAGGCTAGGTATCTATTGTTAAAGACTATAAAAAAAAGGCTTTTGATGCACTGGATGGATAGCTCTAGCTAACAGAGTGCAGCACTGGGCTTAATGATAGAGATATTTCAACACCTCACGAAGACAAAATATATAATTTTATTTGAGGTTTTATTTTAAATGGGTCCTTTCAAGAGAGGGGGGGGGAGCTCAGTAGCCTTTCCCATATAAATGAATGAATGAAGGAATGGATCGAAATATCATTTCTAAACAATGGATTTTCACATTACTGAGAGTTTCCAAAGAATAAATTACTTTCATAAGCTGAGGGATGAGTGTAATGAAAATATACATTTTCATTTTAATAAAATATTGATTTAGTTTATAGTTTGGTAGTGCAGGGTCTACTTTGGCTAAGTGCATGGTTCTAGTAGAGTTATAAATTATGTTTTAACTTATTACTGACAATGTCTCACCCATGTGAAGAATCACTATCAGAAGAACTTCGAATACTTTTCTCGCTGTCAGATTTTTTCTTCCCTTTCGTTTTGGTTTTTACTTCAAAAATAGAGTCAGATGAATCTTCACTAACAATCTTTACGTCGTCAGAGTCAGAACCCAATACTCGGCGTTTAGTTTTCTTTAATCTGAAAACAACATTAACAATTATAAAACAAAAGGAATATTATTAAAACATAGAAACAAACTCTTGGCATGGAAGTTTAAAAAAATATAATTTATTTTGTAGCTAACAAAATAAGTTTTGACAATGAACTGTACTAAAGCTCATACTATTTTTAAGAGAAAGAACTGTAAAACATTTTTCTTGCAATGCAGATTATAAATCTTTAATATTAAGTTATGTTTTTATGGTTTATACTTTAATGAATACATACATATTTAATCATGTTTCTCCCTTAAAAATACACTTATATACACTGCCATCTTTGCTTTTTTCGATACTACTTCATTCTTTACAATAGTCCACATACATCCCAAATACTCTCCAAGATACATTCACCCATCTGTTAGTTTCACCATCCATCCTTCAATTTTTACAGAACATTCTGCTCAGACATACAAACTCATTCTCTTATTCTAACAGTTTTCCATTTATACCAAGCTGACAATCATTTCCTGATTTATCGTTTTCAAAAACTGTTAACTTAGTTTTGGAGACGTTTATAAGAAGATCCATTCTGCCTGTTGCCACATTCAAATAATTTAATAACCATGCAACCACACCATACACTCTAAGAACATTCCATAACATACTCTTACTCACCCGATCGTACACTTTCTCTGGATCAATGAATGTACAATAAACTTTCTTCTTTACTGCCATACAATTCTCAATCACTTGCTGCAATACAAATATTTGGTCCATGCAACCTCTACCTGGAGTGAAATCAAATTGAATATCCCAAATATTGTACGCATTTTTTGCATGCACCCTCTCAATTAAAACTCTCTAAAAAACTTTGCCTGGAATACTAAACCAACTAATTGGCCTATAGTTCTTAAATTCACTTATACTGCCTTTGTTTTCGTAAAAAAGAACAATAACATCATTCTTCTGGTCATTAGGAATGGAACATTTGAAATCCAAGCATACACATTGAACTCATACAATCTGGTAAGTATTAACATACCCTACAATTAAGCATTTCACTTGTGAGCCCATCTACGCCCACAGCCTTGCCATTCTTTAACACTTTCATAGCTTTTGACACTTAGCCCTCAGTAATTCTTTCACTCATAACATTTTCTCTATTTTCTGCTACTTTCTCTAGGTTTTCGCCATAAAAGTGTCCAAAATACTTTGTCCATCGATCTCTTATACTGTTTTCAATCCAAATCATCTCACCACATTCATTATGAATGCCATAGGTCTTTCCGTGCACTCTTTGTTTCATTCTATTTAGGGACATTCCATGTCAAATCAATCAATGTAGAGGCACTTTTTTTTTCAACCTTATATTTTTTGATTTTTTTTAAATTTGGCATACTGAAAGCAACACCTGAGATTTGTGACTATGAAAGATTTCACATCAATATTTTTTTTATTTATGAAGTTAGAGAGGTGCAAAATTTGCAATGTTAACTTTAACATTAAATATTTCAGTAACCTGGGCACCTATAGAAGTGATTCAATTGTTTTTGGAAAGGTCTTGAATAGCTCTTTCATAGGAGATTTTAATAGGCTGTATTAAAAAAGGATATAAAAAATTGTTATAATAAATTTTTGGCGGCCATTTCTCAAAAATTGTTTTTCCGCCCCCCTTTAAAAAAATATCTGTTGTATGTATGTATGTATATATATGTATGTATGTATGTATGTATGTATGTATATATATATATGCTAATGATTAGTAACAATGAAACATTTGAAGATGGAATGCAAATGGGTTCAGGAATTATGTTAGATCCAGTAAAAGAGGGTTCGACCTACCTTCCCACTGTGATATGTTATTCCCAATGCCACATCAAAAGTCTCTTCCCAGGGCCACATAGGATTTCTCCCTCCTTTGCTTAGTTCACATCATAATTCATACCTTCCCAAGGCCATGCCATACAAGTCATAGGCTTCAAATCCCTTAAATGTTATCCAGGCTTCAAACCCCTTAAGTATTCTCCAGGCTTCAAACACCTTAAATGTTCTCCAGACTTCAAACACCTTACATGTAATCCAGGCCTTAAACACCTAAAATGTTATTTTGACACAAGGTGTGACACCCCTTTAATATCTTCTCTTTGGCTGACTAACCAAGAACTGACTGAAGTGTTGACAAGCTACTCTCTCTCTCTCTCTCTCTCCCCCCAACCCTCATTCCATTCAGCATAAAGGATGGTATTTTATTTAGAATTTCTAACCCTAAATCAGCTGAACATAACAAATAACTGTTGATATCACAAATATAATGAGTCCCGATGTTTCAGCTTAACCCCCCCTTCTATTTTCCCCTTAGGTGAGTTCCAAATATGTGTATGATTGCTTGGAATTGGAATTCCAACCCTTCCCTCTAATATAGTGCAAAGAACAAGTCTATTTTAACTCATCACACAGATAATCCCCGCCTACCCACTTGGCTAACAGGTCTAAAGCCACCAGTTCTTAAAAGAGATTTACAACATATGTTTAAGTTTTTAATAAAGTAGTTTTTGTCAGTCTTAAGTACAAAACATATTTTTGTGTTAAAAAGTGACAGAGAAAAATGAGTAAATTTTTTAATGTGTATTGTAATCCATTGGGTAGCAAAGAAAATGGTAATGTAAGAAAGAATCTTAGATCTGTTACATCATGTATGAGAAAACTCTTCCCAGAGTTAAATGACAATGCTAAAATTTGTGATAAGTGACGTAAGTTACTTGTTGAGATGTGTAATAAGCAACATTGTGGAGCTGAATACATCCAGTCTGAAGAAAACACCGATTTTTAAGAAGACAGTTGTGATATTCTAGCATTTACTAAACATACAGCCATTAAATCATTAAATGATAGTTTAATTACTTTGAGCGGTACGCCAATCAATAAGAAACGACTTTCGGAAACAAATTTCTGTACAAAGAAGCTACAGAAAGTGAATGAAACTATTAAGAGTACAATTTTTACACGAGTAAATCCAGGCAAAGAATCTTCAATATCAATGTCAGTGCAGAGAGTGAGATGATAAGCCAGCTGAAAGAAAAGTTTACATCAACATTAGATAGAAATATTAAGGTCCATATACTAACAGTGTTACCTAAAAGTTGGAGTTTGGGTAAAATTCAGCAGGAGTTAGGACTAACAAATTACATTGCAAGAAAAGCGAGAGCTTGTGAAAAAAAAGGTGTTATGTCATCACCTAATCCAAAACCAGAAAAAAGCTTACCTATAGAAAATGTGAACATTATTGAACAATTTTATTGTGATGATGCTGTTAGCAGAATTATGCCTGGGAGAAAAGACTTTGCTTCAATGAAAATAGATGAGAAAAAGTTCAAAAAAGACTCCTACTATGTACTCAGAGGCTTACATGCTGTTCAAAGATAATCATCCAGAAATTACCATGGGATTCTCCAAATTTGCCCATCTACGACCTATGAACTGTGTATTCACAGGATCAAGTGGTACACACAATTTGTGTGTATGTACACATCACCAGAATGTGAAGCTTATGATCAGTGGGTGCAGGATCAAGGAACTGACTGCAGAAGATATGCCAATTTCTGATTACAAAGTGCTTCTTCAGAAACTGGGGTATAGTGTCCAGGGTATAGTGAATTAAGCAAAAAGTTTGAAAATATGTATGACAGTAAATTTGTTGACATGATAACATACAAGCAGTTGGTCCCAGTGGACCATTCAAACTTGAAAACTGTTTCAAAACCGGTGGATGAATTATTGGATTCCCTAGTTGAATAACTTAAAAGTCTTCTTAGTCATTCTTTCATTGCTAAAGAGCCAGCTAATTTCCTTTCTGAGAAGAAAAAATCTCTGCAAGAGGCTTAATATTTAGTGGTTTGTGACTTAAGAAAATTATTCTTTGTTCTTCAGGACTAAGTACAAGGGTTCCATTGGAACAACGCACAATCCACAATTCAGCTATTTGTTATTTATTATTTAAACTCATCAGAAGAACCACACACTGTTAAACATGCAAGTTTTGTGATAATCTCAGAGGGCCTTCAGCATGATAAAACAGCAGTTTATACATTTCAGAGAAAGCTAATCAAATTCCTTAAGACTACTTTTTCCCCACAGAAAAAATCACATCTTTAAGATGGGGCAGCATCGCAATATAAAAATCGCAAGAACTTTACAAATTTGAGTTTAAATCACCAAGACTTTGAATGCAAAGCAGACTGGCACTTCTTTGCCACATCACATGGTAAAAATGCTTGTGATGGTGTAGGGGGATCTGAGAAGCGTCTTGTTGCTAGATCCAGTTTACAAAAGCCCTATACAGAGCAAATAAGTTATATGAATGGGCAAGTCACAATATAGAAGGAATGACATTCATGTTTGTGACAATAGAAGAATATGAAAATGTACAGATATTTTTGCAGGAGAGATTCGCAAACTCTAGATACATCTCTGGAACACAGAAGCTTCACTGTGTCATTCCAATGCAATCAGGGAAACTGATAATTAAAGGTTTATTCTTCTGCAGAGGAGTCAAAACTTGAAAGTATCACGCAAGTCAAAAGACAGCTAGAAATCAATGAAATAAATGGATTTGTTATTTGCACATATGATGGACAATAGTGGACCCACAAGTTCCTGATATTTTATTCGTGCATGTATCATCAGTTCTTACAAAAGTTTACCCCTGACCGCAACTGCTAGAACATATGTTTTGATAAAACAGGAAGTTTCAGCTATTCACAGTCAACTGAATACATATAAAAGGAATAAATAATATGCCTATGTGTTTAAAATGTAAAAATTTCAGGAATGTTTATTATTTTTAGTCCTGGTAATATATTTGTAGATTTAATTAATATTAAATTTAAATAACATTTTAGATTTGTTAATTAACTTAAAGGAACAATGGAGCAAACTTGGGTGACGTAAGGAAATGGAAACTCCTGTTTTACTGAATTTAACATAACTCCTGAACCCATTTGAATCTCATCTTCAAATGTTGAATAGTTAATAAGTATTNAAAAAAAAAAAAAAAAAAAAAAAAAAAGATTAAATGGCCAACAAAATGTTTGTCATAATTTTTTTTTTTCATAATATAGTCAAGTAAAATCTCATATGAAAGAGCTATTCAAGACCTTTCCAAAAACCCTTGAATTACTTCTATAGGTGCCCAGGTTACTGACATATTCAATGTTAAAGGTAACAAGATAGTGACAAAATTGGTCAAAATCGCAAATTTTGCACCTCTTATAATTTCATAAATAAAAAAGATATCGACATGAAATTTTACATAGGCATATATCTCAAGTGGTTCTTTCAATATGCCAAATTAAAAAAAAAATTAAAAATGTGAAGCTGAGGACCTTGTTGACTTGACATGGAATAACCCTTTAGCCACTTTCAGAACAGCTTCTTATTTCCTTAAAAACAATTCTGCATTCGTTCTGCTTTTTTAAATATTATTTGAACTTTACTCTCCTTTATTCCTTTCTTTGCAGTCATCGTTTTCTCTTTGTATATCTTAAATAACCCCTTGTGTTCTGCTTCACTTTTTACAGCAATCATTCATTTCTATCAGCTTCTTTCACCTGTTCATTCCACCATGCATCTCTTTTTTGAGTTTCCCACCACTGCAGATCCACAAACATTTTTCGCGCACTCAACTACAACCTCATTGTTCTGTCCCCAAGAACTTTCTATATCAAGAGCATGTATTTATACATTTCATGCTCTTGTAAAATTATTTTTTGCACAGTAATCTTTCATATTGCACTCACACACTTTTATCCTGCAAATTTTTCACTTTCACTTTTACTTATTTAATAGTATTAAGCTGTTCCATCATAAAATTCCTATCTAATTCAACTATTGAGATCACTAGTAAGTGATTCATTCCAAAATTAAGCTCCAAAGCCCTAGTATCCCTTACTAAACTTTTAAGTCTCTCATCATACACCATCATTCTTGAATCGCCCCTATGCCATACATATAAGTGATTATCTTTGTGCTTAGACCATGTGTTTGACACAAATCAACCTTTTTCTAAAGACTCAATAACTCATTACCATTCTCATTTTCCCTGTTATCATACCTTACGAACACTCTTTGAATTCTCTCTCTGGGTACACACCCATCCATTTATATCTCCTAACAAGCTAATTCTTTCCCCCAGTTCACATGCACTCAAAGACTTCATTGAGCTCATTCCAAAACTCCATTCTCACATTCACTTTCCACCAGATAATAACTGGCAACCAATATAAGTCTACGAATGCCTATTTTCATCTGTAACCATAGAAGTCTAGATGACACCAACTCATGCCTTCTCACAAACAGCTTAGATGTTGGGCTTAGAATTAAACCTGACCACAGTGACATTTTACCATCACTCGTCATCAAAATATATTTTCCTTTCCTCTTGGTTTCACATACACACAGCATATGAATTTTTCTTCCAATTATTTCCTCTAACAGTTCATTCTCTTTACCACACACGCCTTGCATATTCCAGTAATTAATTTTCTTACAAGCTTGCCAATAGATAGGCTCTTCAGTTTCAGTTCACTAGTGTGAATATACCTCAGAAGTGAGGAATTTCAAGGACAGGTCATTTTAGTATAAACTCTTCTTTGGCAAGTCAAAAATGTATAACCTTCTATAGCCCTAGATGTTCATATATCTGTGGTTGGAGTGAGTTGAGTGTAAGGCCTGTTCTTCATCTTTACCAATTTATACTTGCAGTGATCTCTTTTGCTCCTCATTTAAGCTATTTATGATATTTCTTGAAAATTTTGTAGAAGGAAGTGTATACCTTGGCTCCATGGTGGCACAGAAATGTTTAAGACCTTGATCCTTAACAATTCTGTAGTCTCAGATTTACTTCCTTTCTATGTAAAGTAACTTTAGAATATACAGTGGACTTCCAAAACATATAATTTATATGTACTGCCTATTACTGTATATTTTTATCAGTACTATTTTTTCCATTCCATTACTTTCTGAGTTAAGCTTAAAGTGGATTTATGGCAAACGTTAAACTAATCCTTGGTATTGCCGTAAAAACAATCAGGTATCATAGGTATTGGGTGGCTTAACATCCTATGTGTTCTTGTTGTTACGATGTGCAGGGAATTCAAACAAATATATTTTCGTGACTTTATGGCCAAAATAATGAAAATTTGTGACTTTTTAAAGACTTTCGTGACTTTTTTTTACAATTAGTAACTTTTTCGTGACTAAGTAGACACCCTGTAAAATGGCATTAGGAACTCGAAAGTTCAAAAAGCAAACGTTTAAATTACAGCAATTTACGAAGACTCACTTTGGTGGATACATGGTCTAAGGCTCTACTCTCACAGTTGAGTAGAATGCCAATGGTGGAGAGATAAGGTTTGAATCTCAGTGATGTGTATTGAGGGTGGTTATCCCTTTTCCCTCCAAGCAAATGTGGGTAAACATCCTCTAAATATAACCTTCTTAAACCCTATAACCAATAGATTAGTGTAATTAGTACATAAGTGTAACACAAACAGGTAGTTAAACGGAGTGCAAAAAATATCTTTGTTCCAGATCAGACTATGTACACTTTGGTTTTGTATCCAATTACTAATGTCCATGTCTAATCTTGTGATCAACATCAATACACTCCCCAAATATTTGAAGCTCTCCACCACTTCCAGATTCTGTCCTCCAATTTTTACTATGCCTCTTCCCATTCTTGCTTCTCTCTTCAGTACCTTTGTCTGGCTCTTCCCAACAGTGATTTTAATGTCATATATCACGATTTTTTCATTCATCACATGCAGGTGTTCTTCCACTTCATTTTCATCCTCTCCCCATATCACAATATTTTCTGCAAAGCGTAGTATCTTCATTTCTTTACCTCATACATTTTTTTCGCCTCCTATGTAGTTTACACCATGATCATTATAAAAAGTAGAGGTGACAGAACACTTCTCTGTCTTAACCACATTTCATTTCTAAACCATCCTGTTTGCGTCTGCACACAATTTGAGCACTTGTCATATAAATCTTTCACCATTTCGATTAATCTTCCATGTATTTCCTTTTGTACCATAATTTCCCATACCTTACCTCTAGGTACACTGTTGTATGCCTTCCGAAATCATATTGTTCCTCCTACAGTTTTCTTTATAATTTCTGCTCAATTCAATCTCCATTATTGTTTCCATTATTTTTGATGGTTGTGACATAAGGGTTATTCTTCCACTTTAGATGCCACACTCCTTTCTTAAAGATCAGCATTATAATACCCTTCCTCCAGTCCAAGAGAGTATTTATCTCATTCCATATGCATCTTGCCAGCCTTTACAACCAATGCAATCCCATTGCGCATACTGTCTTTATCATCTTCACTGCAGCTGGGTCGCTTCCAACATTAAAATTGTTGTTTATCTTCCCCTGTGCTCCTCCTGTATACTCTCCGCTGGACCATTTCTGACATTTAACAGTTTGTCAAAGTAATTTTTCCACCTATTATTTATCTCTTCTGATTGGGTTAGTAACTTTCCTCTTTCATCTTTTATCATTCTTTTGCTCACCTTTTCTTTACGCTTACTTTTGATAAGTCCATATACTAATATTTTGTTGCATTGTATATCTTCTTCTATATCTTTGGTGAATTTCTCCCAGTTTCTCAACTTGAAAAGTTAATAGTCTAAAAATAAAGTAGATGAATTGAATTTTTGTAAATATATTGTTAACAATGTTGATGAAAATTTAGGTGTATTACAATGAGAAACTAGCATAACGCTTTCTTATAACTTAGACATTAAAGTCATATATGTAAAATTAAAGCTAGGACAAGCATAATACGCTTAATTTGATAAATAAAAGTACTCTTAAAATTAGGATAATTTATTAACATACTGATAATTAGAATATATCACTAAATGATAGGCTTGGTTGGGGGCAAGGGTTGATAAAAAGAATTATAAACATGTCCAAATGTTCTTTTTTATGAGAACAAACAAATGAATTTAGGTTAATAGTAAGAATTAACATTAGTAAACAGAGTATCCTGGAATAGTAAATAGCTAAGGGTGAAAATTCTTAAACCACTTTACACGGTGACATAAAATATTTACAAATAGTTTATGTTAGCTATTGAAACTATAAGGTTAGTAATCAAGAGTAAAGAGAGATCCACATTTAAACAATATATACAAAAATGTATCCAAAAAAAGGTGTGCCAAATTAGGTTATGAATAGGCATCAAGCGTTGTTGGATGGTTTTTAATATGCGGCTCTTTAAGGAAAACAACTTTTCCCTTTGAGTTCATTATCTTAATTTACACCAAAGAAGTTATTGAGATATTGGAAAGAGATAACCATCACATATTTGTTCAGGAGCAGCAATGTTAAGTGTGAAATGTGTTCCTCTTTTTATTGTAAGAGCCATTTTGTATTAGTTTTATTTATTTCTGCTTGTATCTCCGGCCTTCTTACATATAATATCAATGGTATTAAATAATGATAAAGTATTAAAAAAGACAATATAGCATTAATGATTTTAAGTAATGATGAAGCTTAAAAAAACAATCAAGATAAGATTAATTTAGGTTGAAAATATTGTCCCTTAAACCAGATTTCAATAAACAATTTATATTAATTAAAAGTTCAAGGAAAAGTTGAAATTCCCCTTACAGAGCTCTACTGGAAAATTACAATTACAGGCCAAGGCTTTGAGGCTCATTCAAATTAAAACAATTTCCTCCATGCATGTTAATATCTATGCATCGAAGAACCGTTTTATTTGAATGAGTTTATTCCCTCAGCTCAGATCTTTTGACTTTTCCTACTCCATAATAGAGAAGGAAGAAGATTTTACCTTTGTAAATTGGAGTCTACCGATATTTTTTCCTCTTTACATGGATGAGCATTTTACACTCAATTTTCACTTATTAAATTAGTTTTCGTTAATTTTTTTTAATCAATTTTCATCCGTTATAATATCATTTAGCCAATGAACTTCCTCATTGTTAAAGATTTTAAAGAAAAAAGAAAATAAAACATTAAAAAGTAGAGCAATCATGCTATAAAGATTAAAGTAAACATTTTAGAGTTGAAAAAACTATCAAAAGGTTACCTGCGCCTTGTTTCAGAACTGTTCTGTCCCTCTGAATCACTAGAAGTCAAGACAACCACATTAGTAATATGAAAGTATAATCTCTTAAACCAATGTATTAAATAGTGTTAGAAAGAAAGTCACTTGTTCATTCTTATTCATACAATGTATTCACACAGATTACACTGAAAAGGACTAATCTTACCTTGACTGAATAATAGAGCCATCAAACTCTCACTATACAAGTTTTTAGGAATGTTTGCATGGCCCATTAAAATCGCCATCAAAACATACTTTTTGAATTTATGGTATGCACACAAAATAAAATGTTTACTAGAAATTGACGAAATGGCTTTTTTTTAAGGATGAATTGTAGTCAAGTTTGTTGATTTAAAATGTGAATAAATTATATCAAGTCTACATATTTTTTCTGAATCACAGAAGTGATTGATTTTTGCCTTTGTTACATGAAGTTGATGGGAAAAAAAAGGAAACCACGTGAACTATTATTATTTTCATAACATTTCAATAACCAATAAAAGTTATCTCAGTGGAAGGAATCCATTTACCTTTATAAAAGACCCATTAGTATTAGAAGAAATTGAAGTGTTCAAACAGTCTATAGTAGTTACCATTTAAGACAAAGAATTAAAATTATTTTTTGACATTTTTTTCATTCAGAACTGTACCAAAAGTCAATTTTGGCCCCTTTTTAACAAACAAATATTTTATCAAGAATCATAGTTTCTACATTGATTACAATACGGCCTTCTTATAATCTAGAACTGGATCATATTGTTACCGAGCAAGGCAAGATTGATTCCTTTTATATTTCATTCACACAAAACCATTATATACTTGTGTATAGTAGGGCTGGGCCAATCAGCCCTTTTGCCAATAAATTGGTTTATTTTCTTTACAATAATATAAAGATAATATGCAAAACAATAACTACACATATTTTTGAATCAAAAGAATTTGTTGATTAAATTCTTAGTAAAAATCATAATAGATAAAATTTAAAAAACTCATTAAGAAAAACTTTGTGGGGGTGAGGTATAAGGTAGATGTGTTTTAGACCTCTATGATATTAATCCAAAATGTTCATAAATGAGAATAAATTATAATAATTCTTTCAAAACTAGCACAAAGTTATTAAAGGATAAGATTCTGTTTATTTGTTTACACCTTCTCCATGAAGAATAGTTTATTATTTGTTTATATTGTTATTGTCATTAACATTATGATCATTATTTTAATTCTAAATAATGTACTTAAAACAAACAAAAGTGAAAAGTGACCAAATAGATATTTTAACGTATTTAAATTTTTTCATCAGTTAATATTCAATTAAATAAGTGATTAAGGTGAACATTATTTGAGTAGTCCAGAACATGAACTAGTGTTGAATTTTTTTATTATTTTTACTTTGATCCATCAAACATACCTTTTCATTATTTCACTCTTTCTCTAGTATATAGCTTCACATAGTGTTGACCTTGAAATCTATCCTTTAGCAATATTTCTCCATCCCTCACTCTTTGTATCACTAGCAAGTCCCTAGTATGAATCACCACAGACTGTCCTTTCAAACATACTTTTCTCTCTTAATAGTAAACAACCCCACTGCCCCTTCTTTCCATTTGGTAATCCCTCCCTGTCACCAAGTGATAGTATAATACAAAGGACACTGTTGTCTGCAGCCCAGCTTAAAATAGTGAGCCATCACTACCTAACTTTTCATGTACATAGTTCAAAAACTAATCAAGCTCAAAATGCCTATCAAATCAGATTAGAAACTTAATTGGCTGTTGATCGGATCGGCAGGGCATATGACATCCATCGGCTCAGCCCTAATTTGTAGGGATTCTTTGTTAGAGTCAAACTGTAAAATATATGTTGATATATTAAAAACCACTATCAAATGCAATACGTATTAAATCAACCCACTACATGTTATTTACCACAGTTATTAATAAAAAGTACTATAAATTATGAAGTAATTGAATAGATTATTAACATTAATAACACAATACAAATATTAATTAATTAGTCTAGGGATTAATTTGCAGTAAGGTTGAAGAGTATTATTAATAAATTACCAAGAGGTGACTTACATGAAAATGGTGGAAAAAGTGTACAATAATAGGTGTGTTTTTGTTATTGAACTGGTATCGATGTTTGTGGCCTGAGTGTTTTCCTGTTCCTGGCATTGTGGCTAGTTATGAGTATTTATGACCGATAAAATACCAAACCTCAGGTTGATAAAGTTTGCATTGATGAAACTAATGATATAAGAACTGTGCGCCAATTTCAAAACCGCATGAATAGGCCTAACTAACCGCTTATGATAGTTTAAAATGGTACAACTTTGTAAAAATTGATATTAAAATGGAAATTAAGTTATTAGCTAGGAATATATGACAGTAAGTATAGTTTACCATTAATAAGTAAAAATAAAATATAATTGTGTCATATCATACCAATTAATATTCTCCATGTTCATTTGTGATTTTTTTTAAACTAATAATGCGTGTTTATAGTTATTTATTAATTTTTTTAAAAAGGTAGATACTTGAAATCGTTTAGCTATGAAAAAAAGAAAGAGTGCAATTTGATCTAGGCCTATCTATTCCCAAATAAATGCTTCATATTTACTATAAGTTATTTTTGAGAGCATTAGTTTAGCTGTTATTTTGCGTAAATAGTTATTATGCCTAGTCATAAGAAATACCAATCTATCAAAAAATAAAATTAAATAGGGCATTTTCCATCAATTTGCAATCATATGTGTTTACATGCATTAACCTACCAGCTATTATATTAACTCCACCCCAACTGCCATTTTTGTTTATGAAATATAACTCTTGTCATTTTCCCTCGCCTCTTAGGTCCGAACCACTTGGACGATCAAACTCAATACTAAGACATAGCCAATTCAATGGTGAAAACTCGCCTAGTGCAATCTATATAAGGAAGAAACCCAAACTTAAAGGATTCTTTGGTTAAGGTTTGATGGAAACCAATTAACTTCTCTCTCTATTTCTTCATACATTATTCTCAATTTTAACTTATGACTTTCACAGTTTAATGTTACTTTTAATTTTCAGAAATATTTATTTTTTGTCTTTCTTAATAAAAGAGAGATATTTTTTAAAATTAAAAATAACGTGTAAGTGTGAAAGTTACCCCCTCCACCAATAATTCATTATTTTTCACTCTCTGGCCTGCCTGCTTATCAGAGGCCAGCCATCACTTTCAACACCCTTATGTCATTCCTTTAGAGCAGCAACGCCTTTCATGACAACTGGGTCCAGAGAGTTGGACCCTCCCAAACTACCCAACAACGGGGATAGAAAAAGTTCCTGTTGGTCAGAGATGTCAGTGGTTGCTCAGCTCTGCACTGGCAACATTCCCTTTTGTGAAATAAACCAGTGCATACCACACTTATTTTTAATTTTATAGACCCTCACCAGCATTCCCTCCTGACATACACTTCCTATTCACTGCAGTTCCACACCGAGCACTTTCTCGCCTAATCCCTCTCCCAACAGTTCTACACCGTCTTCTCCCACACAGCAATTTTCTACCCACCACTTTCACACCTCCTTCTTCTGTTCACTGAGATTCCACGCCAAGATACTCTTACTTCCGTTCTTCACTAAGTTCTACCTCTCCCTGCACCCCATCTCAATGGGTTGAACCCAACCCCCACCCAACAAAGAAGGACCTTGAACTGACTCAGAAGCTGATGGAGTTATCCCACAGTAAAGAAATTTTAGTGCACACCTACAGCAAAAATGAATAATTAAACAACCGTGGGTGACGACAAAGTAATAAAAAGTTTGAAATGTTAAAGAATGTATTAAGAAATGAAGAAAAGTTTTTTAGTTTCTATCAAGGACTAACCTAGCTATCTTTTTAGGTTGGCTTTCTTTCCTTTTACTTAAATTTCATTATTGTATAGTGCTGTTTTCATACATTTTTAAGTTATTAGATGATTATACATTAATTAATCAAATAGGGATGACTTAAATGTTTCCCTTTTCTCAATTCTGTATATTAGATTTTTGATGATTATTTAACGTGTAATACAACCGTGCTCAAAACTTTTAGTTGCAATGTTAAAGTCATATAAGTGTTGGTAAAAAAAGAATCTGAGTAAGTCTTGCAGTTATCTAATAGGGTTATATTCTATGGAAAATGATTCCTTCTTGATTCACAAAAATGGTTAATATGTCATAAAAAAAAAACCTCTACTTTAGATTGATCATCAAGTATCCTGCATTTAATGAAGTGCCACTTTGCTTTAATCAAGTATATACATTTGAAAAGTAGTGTAATCCAACTTTGAAGTGACACCTAAATATTATTAAAACCTCTTCTTTGCTGAATGTAAGGAAAAGGTATACAACATTTTTAGCCAAAAGTTAGTGGAATTAGTGTGATTGTGCTTTTAGTTAAACTTTACATTAATAACCCTAGTAATTTAAAACTTACTTATCATTATCAGCCTTCATTTCCTCCTCTTTCTTCTTCTTACGAGACCATCTTTTCTCTTCATCACTCGAGTCAGTTTCAGACAGCCGACCAATCAGCAACTTGTTTCGACGCCAGTCTTTCTCTTTCTCCTAAAATGAGATGTTTAAAAATGTTTTAGCCAACAAAATAAATAAAGCATTTAGACAGTTTGTGATTAGTGTTTTTAAATAGAAATACAATAACGTTAGTATCTATGAGCAGTAGTAATTTTTATAACTTAAAATTTGATCCTATTGTCTCTCACCTGCCTCTACTCCAAGTTTACACAGCTAGAATTCAAACCACATACACTTAAGACATAAAATAATACAAACATCCTAATTATAACTCAAAATGAAGACATCTAAAAATGCCAATGAAAATATTTTACCTTCGACTCTGATTCAGATAGATTATTTGTTTCCTTATCCTTTTTAATATCCTTTTCACTGTTTAATTTATCGGTTTTTTGTTTACTTTTCTTTTTTGATTCATTCTCTTCTTCTTCTTCTTCCTCTGTCTCTTCTTTACTATCATCTGTAAAAAAGAAGAAAATAAACACTTGAAACTTAATTTTAGGTAGTCTCAAAACATACACTTTATAATAATTAATTTGCACATGTTGCTAAGCAGTTTAAAACTCACCACAATACAATATGTCCTTGTTGAAAAGAATGTGGTTTAATCCCAATTGAATGTACTAAGATGGTTTTCTATATGTGGTTCAACCTCTCTCCAAGATAATGTAGGCACACTTTGAGCTCAACAAACCAATTAAATAATATAATAGATATTGAAATAGGTGAAAAAGATAAGATAAAAAAATTGTTCTACAAAACAAAACAACAAAATAATATGTAAACTTACTTTCATTTTCTGAATCGAGAGCCAACAACATTCTTTTTGCTACCTCATTCTTAGACACAAACGATTTTCTTTTTTCGATTCTTAATTCCAACATTTTTAATTCATCATCAGATTCCAAGCTGTCATCTGAAATAAAAATAAAACAGTTCAAAAAAAGGGAGAGTTAACAAGAAGAGTCAGTTTAAAACATAGATTTTTAAACAACAATAAACAAACCAATAAAAAATATTAGTTTAATAGTTTTCATGTACATCAATGCTATACAATATATCAGCGCTAGTCTTCAGTTTGGATTATAAATGTATTTTATAGAGATGGGTCAATTGAATTCTGACAAGTATTCAAGATTCAAAGATTAGGTGTTTTACTGGAATCGATGGTTGAGTCTTTCCCCTCATAAGCAAAGCATAATATTATGACTTTGAAAATTACTTAGTTAGACCTACTTAATCCATAATCATCATTTTGTCAGACAAAGAGATTAGCATGAATAAAATCATTATTTTTTAAATGATAATTGTTAGGCGTAGACAATCTAACGTTCCATAATACCCCATCCTCCCACCTCTATGGGAAACTTACACTCAACCTTTACAGCACATGCTCACTTCTAAAACTTACACCTCACAAACAATCTTGTAAATACTTTAATGAACACATTATAATTATTCAAAAACTGAAAATCAAAAATAGAATTACAAATGAACTCGAAATAAATAAACCAAATTAAGGCTTTTTTTTAAACAGAAATAAGAACACACTACACATGATACATAGTCAGCTGCCATGACGTATCCAGAGTGATGATTAAATAAACATGACTTAAATCTTACTAGCCAACTGGTTTCAACAATCTACAACTATGCAAAGAACCCAAATTTATTTCATATGATCCTTAGGTTAAATATTTTGTTGGGTTTCATGAAAAATAAATACTGTCAACAGTTAGACACAGATAGAACTGTTTATTTATGCCTACCAGTCTATTTATTGTATATCGATTGTTTGTTTAAAATTGATTCAGGTAATCTAATCACTTAGTAAGTGCTATCGAGTTTTATGAATCAAATAATGACATGCTAATTCAAAATTTGTTTTTAAATTGGTTTTTAACCAAGAGTTTAAAAAAAATGTTATTGAAGTAATTGTAAAAATGTTATGAGTAATTGTAAAAATGTTATTGAATTAATTGTAAGAATGTTAAAACGTGGTCTTGATTGTTTAGTTTGGCCGGATTTTAACCAGTATTTTGCAAGGGGCGGTTGGGGTTGATTAAAATTGAAAGCATGATTGAAATAAATTTTAATTCACAGTTTAGGCTTATATTGTGTAATGTAGGTCCATTTGTAAATCATTAAAATTTCTAACAATTTTCTAGGATTCGGATTCGATATTCAAAAATAAAATGTTGATTCGGATTCAACCCATCTCTAGTATTTTATATTTACAAATTAACAATACAAGAAAATGTGTAATTTGCATAACTTGAACATTTGTTTTACACTTTCATAGGCCCAAAATATAAATTTAAAACTAGCACAAACTTAATAGACCTTCAAAGAATGTTATGGTTTACAACATTTCTTAAATAATAAGCCATTTATCTAACAAAATATCACTCCATTATAAGAATTAGCTAAAACAAACTGTGCAGACTCAAACTAAGTATTTTCAGTATAGATTTTAACTAATTTAAATTAATTTAAAAATGACACCTGGACACAAGAATTGAACCCGGAACCTTTGAATTAGCAGGCCAATGCTCTACCAGTGAGCTATCTATAATTTGTCCCAACCTGTTGTAAGATTCAACTTGGAGAATTGGGTAGGGGAGGGTGGGTCACAATGAGACATGTTTCACAATAAGACAACATAAATATTTCTATATTTGGCAATACTACAAAAGATGTGCTCTGGTATTATAATGAGGTATTAACCCTACATATTTACATCATGTTTGCATTAGGCTGGCAGACAAAGTTTCCTAGTTAAATGCAAGCATCCCATTTTAGGTAATGAAAGTAAAATTTATGGTTAAAATATAGAACACTGTCACAAGGCATCTATTAGTAAAGAGAGTATTAATTTAATCATTTGCAAAACCTTGATTAGTTGCCTACAAATAGTGGGTGAGGCTAATGCTCTAGATCTTGGTCATTCAACATTATTTTAGGTCTACCTCTGCTTTCCTGGCCTATGAAGGAATTCATTTCTGAGGTGGGGACACCATTAAAGCTCTGTCTCATTGTGTCCCCCCCCCCCCACTTAGACTGTTCCATTGTACCCCACCAACTACATTTCAAAATATGGCGACACGTCCACCAAACCACCTAATGTATCACAACCTATTCCTATACTAGTCTATCCCCGTACTATTCTATCCCTATAGGTATTCTAACTTGTAGCTTACACAACCCATGAATGCATTTTAAGGAAATCATAAATCAAGGTGCACCAAATGGTACTCTTGGGCTTGCTACTCCATCGCAATAGATGAACAGCGAGTTGTTCATCTAAGTGATTAGCCATTTTATCACACACTCAAACTCTTTAAGGGAAATTTCATCATTTCTGCTATTCAACAACCATGAAAGCCACCCCAAGATTGATGTGAATGACCTTACAAAGGCAATTGTAGCGATATTGGTTTCTTGCCACCACAATGCAGCAATGAGTTGTAAGATATTGATGTTACAGTGTTCAAATCTTCAAAGGAAAACTATAATTCAGTTGTTGATTCAATATCCAGGTACAACCAATGACAATCTCAGAGTTAGTTTCTTGAGTAGGAGTTGCATTCGAGCATGCAATGACTCCTTCCAACATAAAGTCTGGGTGCAGAGAGACGGGGATACATCCATATGATCATAATATTTTTACTGGTGACGATTTCACACAGTGCAGTGTCTGATCAAGCTTTACCTGAAGAAAGGATAACAGCAAACACACCACCAAAAGACCCATCACAAAATTTGGCACCGCTTGGTCAACCCATTCTGGAAAAGAGTAGGTCAAATACATCTGGGACCTATTTTAACACCAATGCAAACACATTTGTTAGCCCACAAGAGTTCTGTGGGTATCCAAGAGCTTATTAAAGAAAAAAACTCTATAACAGGAAGAGCTAAAGGAAAGGGTTGTATTCCAATTCAGGAGGAGGAGGAGAAACTTCGAGAGCATATAGAGAAACATAAGAGGAAGCCAACCAGTGCCAAGGTCAAGTGGAATTTATTCCTCAAAGCAATTGATTTATCTGATGATAATGACGTGTACATTCCAGCCACAACATCTGATCAATATTCAGACTAAGAGCTTGCCAGGAAGTTGGTTTTCATAGATCCGAATACATTTGAAGACTTGGCGTGAGATCTGAAAGAAAGTGACTAACTGCCCACAGAATTTCATGAGAACAGTCTGTGTTCTATGTTGGCAAGATATTGACTGAAACATACCAGAATGATGAGCACCAGATCGGTTTTCTAAGACAGAGAAGCAAATGCTCGAGAAATTGTTTTCCCACAAGTTTCACATCCTGCTTCAGTGGCTTTGAAATTCATTAGGATAGTCTTGCCTAAGTCAAGTGTGTTTGGGCAGACAAAGCGACAAAATGCCTACCTTTCATTTGGACTTGGCTTTTGGCTTGTTAATATTTGTTAGGATGGATGCACTCCAAATGTCTTAATGAGTGTACACCCATTAAGTTTCTAGTTACAATTTTAAAACAGGGGGAAAATTTAGTGACATTTTTGAATAACAAATTGTTTTGCTTTTATGGTTAGTATTTTAATGTTAAATAATAATAAAATTATGTATTTCTCATTTTAACACCAATGTCTCACCCTTAAATAGTATATTATTGAATCATGCCTTCAAGTTTGGTGAGAGGTGAAGCATGAAAAAATTTAAGCAATAAAAATATATATTTTTAAACCCAATAAACACTATTTTTTTAAATAGTAGATTTATTAGAACTTTAGCTATTTAACTTTTAAACACAATCTTAGTACTTTTCTTTCTTTTTTTTGCTGGTGAAATATCGCATTTAAAAAATAAAATAAAAGCTTTATTTTAGTGTCTTGTTCAGCATGCTGAGTTGAAAACCATTAGTCTAAGGTGTCACCCTCATAATAGAGTAGATTTCAGAGAGGATAGAGGGATTGACTCTCGTTTGAGTGTACTAGATGAGGGGGATGTTCTAAACAGTATTCCACCCTCCCTCCAATCCATGCAAATCCAGGTACACTTAATCTAGATTCAAACTTCCCATCCTTACACATTAGCATAATTATTAGATGTGCATATAGCCAGAACAAGTACTAAGACATGGTGCTAAAAATAATATCAGAATGTACCCACCTTCATTGGAATGAAAAGTGGGAAAAATTTAGTAAAAACCCCCCTTAGTTCCTGTACATCCGATTTAAATTCAAGCCCCAATCTTTATATCACTATCAGGGGAGTGCGAATCTTCAGAACTTCGACCTGGCTTCAAAACAAATACCAGCTTTGGATTTGCTTATTACAATTTTTGGCTTTGACAATTTATGAAGCTTCACGAATAAAAATAATTGAAGCTAAAATAGTCAATTTATATTCAATTACAGAAATTCTGAGCTGTTAAGCCATACATTAATTTAATATTCCCTGACTTTTCCAGGTTTTCCAAGGCCAATTTACAAATTTTCCAGTCACTATAAATTACAAACACAATTTATTAAGATTGTAGCTTGATGAAAGAATATTTTATATACATAAGACCTATAAACTCTGAAATTGTGTCACTCTATGAGGGGGTTAAAGGGTGTCAGCCTAAGGCAATGAGCTATGGGGTAGTACGATCTAAGTTAGATTTTAGTGAGATCATACTGAGACAGTAGCCCCTTTTTTAGTACTTAAAGATAAAAGCTTACCTATAGCATTACAAAAAATAAAGGAACAAAACCAGAGTAAATAGTCAGGACTATGCTTCATTCACAGTAGGAGTTTACCTCTGAAAGGTCTTTTTTCCTACCAATATCCTACTATATAATAGATTTCTGGTAGGGAAAAAGGCCTTTCAGAGGTAAACTCCTACCGTGAACGAACTTTATGATTTCAGAGTACATTATTAAATAATATACTCTTCCATGAGTCCAGGCGACTATGTGCAAAACCTTTGGGAGACCAAAAGATTGAGGGAAATTAACTTAAATGAAATCAATGGTAAGGCACAAATTAAGTTGTCAGAGATATAAAGAATGATTATTTATTGATAGTAAAATATATGAATGAACAACAATATAAAAGTGGTATACACGAGCAAGTGTAGGCCATATAAAGAATTTTCAGTAGCTAGGTACTTATAATGAATTAGCTCATAAGGCAGTACACTATTCATATCTAGATCATTAAATCCCTACTAGTTTATACAAAGGAAATGTTATTTGTATATATTGTGTGACAAAACTAGAAATATTAGCCTTTATGTGACTCAACATACAAATAAAGTAATTCCCTTTGAGCTAGAGCTAAATTTCCTGTCTGCTCTCTATTAAAGTTCAACATAGTTCAAGGTATAGCAAAATAATTATATTATTCGTAGTTATTTACCATCAGTGTACCAAACTTCAATTTTCTTTACTTTAAGTATCAGTAAGTCGGAAATACTTAAGTTATGTCCTACGCTCACCCCTAATATATACATACAAATCAAATAAAAGGACATAGACCAGAATAAACACATTAGATTATCTTTTCAAATTCATATTAACAGCTAATCAATGCCATATCGACCTAATTGATGTATAACAATTAAATCTGACCTAAATTCCGAACCGCCAAAAAAGGGACTCGAGTATAAGATTTATGTTTAAGTTTCCTTTCAAATTTATATTCAACATATAACGATGTCATAAGGACTCAGTCACATCGCCACCATCATCAAAACTGAACTAAACTTCAATTAGTCAATATAACTAGAGAGTGATATGTACATTTCAGTTTTGTTTCAAATTAACATATAACAAATAACAAAGTCATAGTGACTTAATCAAATTCCAACTATCTAATCTGAACTTAATTTTTACCTGTCAAAAGTACTTGAGAATAATATTTAAGATTCAGTTCCATTTAAAAATTTAGCATATAAAACAAATAACAAAATCATACAGACTTACTCAAATTCTCACAATCAAATGTTGAATAAATTTTAATCAGTCAAGAGGACTTGAGAATAATATTCAAGTTTCACTTTCATTTTACATTTAAATTAACTAAAGGGGGAAAAAATGAGGAAATATTTAATATAGCTGGAAAATAATTTTGAATTATAAAAGTCAAAACAGAATTTTATTATTACAAAGTTATAGGACGACCAGTGTCCTCGAAAGAAAACCCCTGCCAAGAGTGATTTGTCATTAGCACTCCTGGCAGTATATTCCCTGTCAGATTTCTCAGAGAGAGGCGAGTAGGAGAATATAAGACAACAAAAGAGAAGTGATCGAGTAGTGAAGGCACATGTGACGTGACCGGCCAAAAATCTGATCCTATTCTACTTTTTAACCCAGAATACCCAACCAGATGTTTCTAGAGGGCGATACCAGGTTCGAGTACCAGTTGTGCCTCGCTGCACTCTTGGTGGGAACTATTTGGAGATGACGTTGAGTCGTTCAATCTAGCCGCAGATATTATCGAGAGTGGGTGTGTACACCAAGACAGGGGGGGGGGGGNGGGGGGGGAGAGAGAGAGGCCAAAGAGCAGTTTGGGACAACATTGTAATATGGTGCACGTGGTAAGTTTGAAAGAGTCTACAGTTATTTATCAATTATTTGATGCCTGTTTTAATGTTCATGGACTTGTAGCTCTGAAACGATGTTACAAGACATTAAAAGATTGCCTTACACCTATACAATTTAAATTGTTGTGAGACACATTTTTTATTAGGGAGTTTTTCCTATAACATAATCGAATTATCTATCACACATGTGCATAAACATACCTTTGCTTAAGCTTGAGATGCGCTATAGAGGAGTGGAAAGACGCCAAAGATACATGGTGCCTTTTGGTAAATGGTTGAACATTATATAATGTATATATAGGCATAATATACTCATACGCAACATTAAACTTTAACTAGATTGTGAACGTTAACCTTGTCCTTGGTATCAGAGTAAAAAAAATCAGGCAAATTGTGGCTAGTGCATGGTTTCATGAGTATTGGGTGACTTGACATTCGACAAGTTCACATTGTTACGATGTGTGGGAAATTCATACAACAATATTTGTGACTTTATGAATAAAATATTGAAAGTTTGTGACTTTTCAGGGACTTTTGTGACATTTTTTGCAATTAGTAGCTTTTCGTGATTTTGGTGACTTTCATAACCCAATAGTAACCCTGTCAAATGTGTGTAAAGAAATTTGTGGTGTGTAACTAAAAAAAATTGGTTATTTTGACTACTGTAAATAAAAGGTATTTTTTTGATGAATATGTGAAAATTCCTGAAAATTGATCAAATTCCCTGACTTTTCTATGATTTTTCCCTGACCAAGCAAATTCAAACTCTGATAACTTTATTTATCAGAATAAAATGGTATATTAAAAAAAAAGTGCAATGATACATTTTCCAAATAATTTTAATGCATAAAGTTATAAATATAACCATAATATACTATTTTTTCAAGCATCAAACAACAAAAAATATTCAAAAATCGATTCAGCTTCGAGAATATTTCATCAATTCGATTCAAATTTTCTTTGAATTGAAAAAATTGAACTTTGCGCACCCCTAGTCACCAGTAAACCAAACTTAATGTTCTTTGCATTTAGAAAGTTTAACCGCCAGCACTGGTCACAAATCGTATTAATTGCTATAAAAAAATAGTAATAATAAAATAAAATGCTATCAATGTGAAACACATATATATATTTGCAGTTCACATTGATAGCATTTATATATATGTGAGTGTGTGTGTTTTTTCCTTTAACAGTCCTTTTTATCATGCCCTTAATTCTGAGGTCAGCTAGAAAGGGATAAGCCACCAGAATATATAACCAACTGAACATCTGATACTCAAAGTGGTTATCAAACATCCCACCTCAAGGGCTCTTTATCACCCAAAATTAGTGTATAGTGTGTCAAAACAAAATCATTTAAAAGAACACTCTATTATCTGGTTCCAAACCTAGTCAATTTATTCATTAGATGACGACAAATTTTGATTATGATGAAGTCAAGTATAATGAGAACACATCCCAGTAGTGGGCAGAGCAAAGTTTAATAAACGAGTTCTCAGAGTGGTGTCTCCAAGGTGACTGAGCCTAGAGAAAATGACTTGTACAAACCATCTAGGTCTGATGCAGCATCTTCAGCAGTCCCTTTCACTTTTTTTATTTTCTCTTCTTTTGGTTTTTTCTTGTTGGTCTTGACAGAACAGTCACTGCCAGAGTTTCCTTCATTCTGTTTACGTGGTCGCTTCAAAGAATTTAAGTTTAGTAAACTGTGAAATTACAAATTATAATTAACAGAACATCATACTTTTGATCTTTAAAGAGTTTTTCAGGCACTTTTTAAACAACTTAATCCATATGAGGGACCCTTTTCAACTGTAACTGTGATCTAAAGATTATCAAGTGTGAAAAAACTAATAATAAATTATATTATTAAAATCTCTGAACTAGGGTGAGTAAAACTGCTGAAATAATGGTCTACCTTAGAAGGCTAAATCGCTAAAACTGGTCACTTTTGATTACTTAATTTGAATCCTTCAGGAATATAGAGAAAGAAACCAAGAGAGAGAAAAACTATTGTGTTGAAGAAAGATAGTTGGTCTAGATAGCACACACATCGCGACAGGCAGACCACACCTGCCTTTTTTATTCCTCCATTAGTGTAAATACGTTTGTATCATTGGTGAAGCCAAGATTTAATCCCTTCAGAGATAAAGCATGTATATTATTTATTGCATACATAACTATAGCTACAAAAATAAGTAGTCAAATACTAAAATAAAGTAAGAGAATAATGAAACAACACCCTTAAAATTATGAACTACAAAGTGCCATTATTTTTAAATATATGTATTACTTGTTTCCAGTTAATGCTTTTTTTATGTTCAAATATTAGGTCTGGTTTGCCGACAATGGGGAGATCAGGTTTCGAATCCTGGCCAGGAGGTGAAAATATTTCAATTGTATTACATTATGAGATCATTTAATTAATGGTGTAAAAACAAATTATTAAGTAACCCATGAGGAAGTACATTTATAAACATTTTATAACCTATTATATGAACTGTACATAATAAATCATATTTTTATAATGTCAAATTTTAGTTACAATGTTGGTGAATTTTACTGTGCTTCCTATAACAATCAGAATTTACTTGTTCTGGTTATAAGCATTTAAGATAAATACTCTTATGGGGTAGGAATGAGGAAGGAAGCATTTTAGGGTAACTATCCGCATTTCCATGGAAGTAGTGTGAGAAACCATTTAGCAAAAGCCGCCCTCTGTGGACCCAACTGGGCTTTGAACCTTGATCTCTCCACTTACAGCAGGCCAGTTTACACACGAGTGACACCTTAAACCATTCAACCACTAAAGTGTGTTAATTGTAGGTATTTATTTGGATAGTTATAGCTAATATAATTAAGATTTGAGAACAAATTTTCAGGAAGTGAAAATGGCAAAACTAAAGTACTGAAGATTTGACCCGGGCCATCTCAACATTATCTGTGTAAGATAATGTAACCTACATATAGCCCACATTGGTGGTCATAAGGTCTTAGACATAGACCCTGCAATAGAGTGGATTTCTGATGAGGTTGGTATTTTAATCTCAGCCGGAAGCTTTTTTTTTTCTTTTCTAAATGGTTTTCCACTTTTCCTCTGCACAAAATGTGTGTGTATTTCCTCTAGATTCTACTTTGCTATTTACTTCATTTAATGTGAATATACCGATAGCCCAAACAAGTAGTAAGACATAGTGTACAAATATAATATACATCACATATATTTTGGAGATGGGTCAGAATCACCTTTTTCAAATTCAAATCTTTATTTAACCTATTAATCCTGAAGCGAAATCTTAAGAAACATGTTTAACTTGCCTGTTTTTGATTTACTCCTCCTCCTCAATTCTAATTTTGCTCACATTAAATCTTATGTCTCCATAAAAAACTGTATAGTAGTTTAATGCCTACATTTTATATTAGAACACATTTATAGCAGCATTTATACATTTCATAAAGTGATAAATTTATGGTCTTGAGTGTAGTTGAATTAAATCCTTATTTATGTTGGACTAAGCCACCATGAAATACTTTATTTTTTTGGCCACAAATTGATTTATTTCTACTATAGAAATGTTTCTATTCTATTAATAGTATAATAATAATAATTTAATTATTATATGTTAATTTAAATAAATATTATAAATATATTAAATAAAAAGAAATAATTTAATGCCAAGTAATAAGTTCCATATAAATATATGTATGATTAAAAAATATATAGGCCTGTATATAATAACATATGAATTTATATATACTATGCTTTATATAAGATTTTGATATGTATTTAAAAATCTTGAATATGATTTTTAAACTCCTCAAATATCTAAAGCTTTTAGAAATTTGAGGATTTGAAGGAACCGTCCCTAATATATTTATTATATTACAGTACTGACCTATTAAGATTGTTTTTATCTGTGGATTTGGTGTCTTTCATTATTTCTTCATTTGTCGTCTCGTCGATTTCAACATAATTTGAATAATATTTCTTAAACTCTGTGTCTGGTAAACGTTCAATTGTTACTTCAAACTTCCAACCTAGTTTAATATCATTTTTGTATGCCTCCGTTTCTTCTATTTTAAATTTGTTTTTTCTAATATTTTTTTTAGTTTTGGTGTTACCAGTTGAGTCTTCAGAATCGGTAACATACAACTCTACATCACATTCTGAAGCTTTCTTAACACGACTTTTGGGGCCAATTTTTGGTCTTATTCTTCCATCTGTAGGACAATTTTGGATTAATTTAGTTTTCTTGGCTGGATCAATCCTATTTTTTAAGTTATTATGCTCATTTGTATCACTTGTTTCATCAGAACTGTATGCTAACAACAATGCTTTTACTGTCTCAGCTTCTTTAATGATATCATTTTTAACTTTTTCATCATCACTCGACTCTTTGAGCATAGCCATTTTAGCTTTCTCAGCTTCAATTGAGAGATAATTTGCCAAAGTTTCATCATCACTTGATGAATCTTTCAGTAAGGCTACTTTTGATTTTTCAGCTTCTTTAGTGAGGTAATTTCCAATGGTGTCATCATCACTTGACGAATCATTAAGGATGGCTGCTTTAGCTTTTTCAGCTTCAATAGAAAGATCCTTTGCAACAGTTTTATCCCCAATAGACAAAGTGTCATTGAAGGTTGCTGTAGCTTTTCCAACTTCTTTAGTGATATCATTAACATTTTTTGCTTTCTCTGCGCATTTACCAATATCATTTCCAACCATTTCATCGCCACTTAAAACATTCCTTAGTAAGAACGTTTTAGCTTCCTCAGCTTCTTTACCAAGATCATCAATCGTTTTTACTTTTTCTGTGCATTTATCAAGACCACCTTCAAGGGTTTCATCATCGCTTAAAACATCCTTTAGTAAATCTCCTTTAGCTTTCTCAGCTTCTTTACCAAGATCATCAATAGTTTTTACTTTCTCTGTGCATTTATCAAGACCATCTTCAAGGGTTTCATCATCGCTTAAAACATCCTTTAGTAAATCTTCTTTAGCTTTCTCAGCTTCTTTACCAATATCATTAACAGTTTTTTCTTTTTCTGTGCATTTATCTAAAGTATCTTCAACAGTTTCATCATCGTTTAAGAGATCCTTTGATATGTCTGCTTTAGCTTTCTCAGCTTCTTTATCAAGATTATTAAAAGTTTGTACTTTTTCCGTGCATCTATCAACATCATTTTTAACAGTTTCATCATCGCTTAAAATAACCTTTAGTAAGTTTGATTTAGCTTTCTCACCTTCTTTACTGTGATCATAAACAATTTCATCATCACTATGTTTAGTAGTTTTCTCAGCATCCTTATCGAAATTATTCCCAATAATTTCAGCATCACTTGAAAACACACTCAGTAAAACTGTTTCGACATTCTCTGCTTCTTTAGTGAAATTTTCAGTATTTTCATTATGGCTCGGCACATCTTTCAGTGAGGCTTCTTCTATCAAGTCTCTATCTTTCATTTGATTGTTTTGTACATTGGCTAGAGTGTCGTCCTCCCTTATTGATTCTGTAAACAGATTTTCATTAACCTTCATTTTCTCATTGTTGTCCAATACAATATTTTCATTTTTGTTTGAAATTATACTGTCCACATTTCCCATAAATGCTTCATCATCAGAGGCTGCACTTTCTATTGCAAGGGGGTCGTCACAGTCAGAATTTTCTGCTTGTTCATCAGCATATTCACTGTTCCCATCCTCAGTGTTTTTTTCCAATGTTTCACTATCAATAATCTTCAAGAAGTTAGTATCTTCAATAGACTGTGTAGTTTCATTAAATATGGAGTCATCTACACTTTTATCTAAGATCTCAATAGTTGAAATACTTTCTTTATCTGCATCGTCAATCTCTTTCTCTTTGAATGACTCATTATCTTCCATAATATTAGGTTGAGTTAAAGGTGAATCATTTCTTAGAAAAGTTGATGTACGAATTGTATTATCCCTCTTTTGTGTTTCTTTATCTTTTGGATATAGATGTTTCGCGTTTGAATCATATTCAGTATGTTCAAATACGTCTTCTGATTGCTCAATACATTTTAAAATATTAGAGCTACCATTTGACTGCCAATCGACATCATCTGAAAACATATCTTGGGAGGTATTATGTAGTTGTGTTTTGATAGACTCTACTTCATTAATTTGTTTTGGAATGCTAGTTTTAAGTAAATTATCTGTGGTCTCATTTAATGAGTCATCATCTTGGGTTTTATTACTCCTAATGCTAGTAGAAGGCTCATAACTTTTCTCATTATCTAAGACACCCTTTTTCTTAAATTTCTCAATTGATTTATTATTTTCTTTGAAATTGTCATCATGAGATTCAAAAGAATTACTTTCATCATCTGATGTAGCTAGTTTGTCATTTTTATTTTTAAATTGCTCAACTCTATTAGATAGATTTGCTTTATTATTCAACAATTCTTCATCCAAGTCATTTATACTTTTATTTAACTCATGTTCCTCTCTCACTACTTTTACTAATTCCTTGTCACTAGATTTTTGTGTAGTTTCTTCAATATCTGTTTTCTTCTTAGGTTTTGATGTATTGTCTTCTGCATCAGAAGATGATGGTTCATTTGTAATCATTTTTAATGAACATTTATTTAATTTGGTAGAGCTTAATTCAGAATTTTCAAATTTTTCATGTTTACTTTTCATTTCCTGTTCAACATTTGCAGGACTATCTTTATTTGTTACTATGTCTTGCTCTTGATTTGTATCATTGAGGTTTTCAGAACTCACTCCAGCATCATTATAATTGGCCTCTGCAGACTTAACTGAATCTTGAAATGCTATTTCATTAATGTTATTATCGTCATCAATTTTGTTTCTACGTCTGTTTTTTATTTTCTTTCTTTCTCTAATAGATACTATCTTCTGCCAATGTTCGTGGTTTAAATCTAACAATGCCTCAACATTATCAATATCTTCCTTGAACACATTTAAAAATGAGCGTAGCCCGTTGACAAGATGAGCCACTTTCTGTGGTTTCATAGTAGTTTTAAGTTTTACTTTATTTTCTTTCAGTTTGTTGATACGTCCAGCTACAAGTGTCCCTAAATCAACTATATTAGAACAGTTTTCACTTAGCCATATGATAGCTTTTTGAGCACTTTTCTCATCCGCTAATTTAGGTAAATCTTCTCCTTCACATTCTGATGTAGCATCACCATCTCCCTTAAATTTTGTTTTCTTACTCTTTGAAGTTGTCTTTATTTCTTCAGTGATTGAGTCAATAGTTTTACTTGTCAAAAGTTTATTTCCGGATTCTCCCTTCTTTTTTACTGAAAATCTTTTATCTTCACGATCTGAGCTTCTTTCTCTATATACGCTAGTCTTCTTTTGTTTTTTAGTTGATTCATCTGTAGAAGAATCTGAATGACTTTCTTTGTTTTTTGTTGATTTAAATGGATTTTTGCTTGCTCTATTTGATTTTGAAAAGGATGAATCATTTTCATTTTCTAAGCTAAGTTCCAGGTATTTTGACGATTTAATTAACTTTTCTTTTGTTCTTTTTGGTATTGGAGAGGGTACATCATCTTCATTATCCAAACTATTTTCCTTGTATTTTGATATCTTTCCTTTTGTTCTTTTAAGTCTTGAGGTAGAAGCATCATCTTCTTTAACTGAACTACTTTCTTTGTATTTTGATGGTTTAGTTATCTCTTTAGTTCTTTTTGGTCTTGAAGAGAGTACATCATCTTCATTATCTGAACTAATTTCTTTGTATTTTAATGATTTAGTTAATTCTTTTGTTCTTTTTGGTCTTGAAGAAAGTGCATCATCTTCATTAGCTGAACTACTTTCTTTGTATTTTGATGATTTAATTAACTCTCTTGTTCTTTTTGATCTTGAAGAGGGTGCATCATCTTCTTTACCTGAACTACTTTCTTTGTATTTTATTGATTTAATTAACTCTTTAGTTCTTTTTGGTCTTGAAGAGGGTGAAACATCGTCATTATCTGAACTACTTTCTTTGTATTTTGATAATTTAACTAGTTTCACTTTTGTTCTTTTTGGTCTTGAAAGGGGTGCATCATCTTCATTATCTGAACTACTTTCTTTGTATTTTGATGATTTCATTATCTTCTCGCTTGTTCTTTTTGGTCTTGAAAAGGATATATCATCTTCATTGTCTGAACAACTTACTTTGTATTTTGATAATTTAATTATCTTCTCCTTTATTCTTTTTGGTCTTGGAAAGGGTGCATCATCTTCACTATCTGAACTATTTTCTTTGTATCTTGATGATTTAACCAACTCTTTTGTTCTTTTTGGTCTTGAAGAGGGTGCATCATCTTCATTATCTGAACTACTTTCTTTGTATTTTGATGATTTAATTATTCTCTCCTTTATTCTTTTTGATATTGTAGAGGGTGCATCACCTTCATTATCTGAACTACTTTCTTTGTATTTTGATGATTTAATTAGTCTCTCCTTTGTTCTTTTTGATCTTGAAGACGGTACATCATCTTCATTATCTGAACTACTTTCTTTGTATTTTGATGACTTAATTATTCTCTCTTTGGTTCCTTTTGGTCTTAAAGAGAGTGCATCATATTCATTTTCTGAAGTACTTTCTTTGTATTTTGATGATTTGACTGTTTTATTTGCGTTTTTTGATCTCTTAACATCTTCATCTTTAGAACTACTATTTTTTCTTCCTCTAAAAGATTTATTTTGCTTATCTCGTGTTCTTTTTGGTCTAGAAGACACTATGTCAAATTCATCCTCTGAACTACTCTCTTTCTTATTTGGTTTTTTTGTATGTTGTAAAATTAAGATGTCATCAGAATTTGAACTACCTTCTCTCTTTCGGGTAGTTTTCGGATCTTTTGTATCAAATGATTTATACTTCTTCATGTTTTTAGCAGTAATGTCTTTGGAATCAGAAGAGGTACTATTATCATGCTTTCGTTTTTTATGAGAGTTTCGATCAGACCTCTGTAATCAAAGAGAAAATATTTGTGAAACAAGACACTCATAAAAGAATTATTAAAATATGTTTAATATTAATAATCTTACACTACCAGTGTACAATAAATATTTATTTATTTACTTACTTACTCATAAACAGGCAAACAATAGAAATAAAAAAACCGTTTAAATATTTACCGACAAACGATCCCGAGAAGTAGAGGCAAATGAAGTTTCACTATCGCTAACAGGTGAATCATTACTTCTACCCCTTCGTAAAAGTCTTCTTTCTTTAGGGGATTTATGTTTCCTCTCAAGTTCTAGTAATTTTTCTTGCCTGTCATGTTTTATGCGTCTGAAACAAAAGAAAAATAATCTAGATACAAGCAAAAGAGTAGATGTGGTTTAGATTAATTTTACAATCTAGTGTCAAATTAGCATTTAAAAAAAAATAGAAATGCTAGATAAATGTAAATAATTACGATATATGTGAATTAATAATTACATAATAAATTATGAAATTCTATTTTTAAATTAAATTTAATTAAAATTGTTACAAACACATGGTTATTTGGCATTGCCACACTTACAAAAAATAGTTATCAAAAATGTTCATTTTCAAGCATGGACACACACATCCAATACAACCTTGAGCACGACACAATCCTAAATAGTGTGGATATTAAGTCAAAAATAAATATTATGATTGTCAGGTTAAGGTTGATCATATTTTGATAATCTTTAATTATTTGTTATCTTACTTCTTTTCCTTGTTGACAAAAGCTTGTGCCGCCCAACAGAATGATCTCAATTCCCAGAGAGGCTTGCTATCACAAATAAAACAAAGCCAGTCCTCTGACTCAATGTCATTTAGAATGGAGCGTTTTAGATTCCTCTTGATACAAGCCTGCAATAATAAACATAGACAGTATTAGACTCATTTCAACGTACACTATATCAGTTTTAAAATTAGAGCTTTATTTATACCTCATTTTAGTAGTCTGTTTTTTGATATAACATGATTTGTGTACTAATACCAATGTTACTTACATCAATGATTATGACACTTTATACTTTTTATACTCAATAATATATCCTTTGATATTTTTTTTAACAAAACAAAACCTGAATTTAGCAACAAAAAAATGTGTATGGGCTTTATAGGTCAAATTTTGGTAAATGTTAAGAAAATGAATAGTTTACTTTCAACTACTATTTACATCAGTTCTGAAAAGCGCGTGATTCTCCATGGATGAAATATTAAAAGGATACTTTACATACAATACTTTAAAGAAAAGTGCATTCCATCCATGACTTTTTTAATATATGAGAGGGGTCCAAATCAGTATCATTACAATGTGTGTTGAAAAAATATATGCAGGTATAAAATATTGATACTACTTAAAAATATACATATTCAACATGAATATCTTAAAATGACTAAAACTATATAAAACAAGAAAATATGAACTAAAAATACGAAATTACAAAAAAAACTACCAAAAATAACCAATGACATACACATTTCTGCAACAAGGGCACATGAACAGAGTTTTATGTACTTGTGACCATTGTATGTGATTAACAAAAAAAACGAACTGTCATCAAAATCCAGATCCTGGTCATTAGCCATTCAATCCAATAATATCAAAATTGATTTTAGAATATTAAGATCCTTTGGTTAAGCTAGCATGCAACAATAAATGTATGTGTGTGTATTTATGTGCATAGAGGACAAGTAAAATCAAATTTAGTAACTCAAAATGATTCAATTAAATTCATTTTATTTAAATGTTTAAAATTATGACTGTCAACTTTGATACACTTACAAATATGTTTAGTGAAATATTATTAAACATTATTAAATACTTTGGTAAGCATTTCCTATGCATTATGACATGGTTAGTTTGTACATCTTGATAATATTTCTCTTTAATAAACCCCCATTAAAAAAAAAAGGCCACGAAAGTCAAGTCCAGGGAAAAGGCAGACCAATTAACTAAATATTCCTAGCCTTCCTGCCCACCAATCATTGTATTCTCTGGCCAATATTTCTCAAGCTACATTTGAGTAATGTGCTGAGCAACCATCATCCTAATACCACATACATAGTCTTTCTTATAAAGGTATGTCTTGGAGTAACACTGGCAATTTTTGCTCCAGAGTGTGTTTGTACTTTTGTCCAGTAAATATCACTTTAATAGAGTAGGGCCCAATTAATTTATCTCCAATAATTCCACACCAAACATTGATGTTTCATGGCCGTTGATGTTTAACCTCTTGTATCCATCATGGATTTTATATAGCCCAGTAATGCATATTGTGCCGCTTGTTATTAAAAGTTGAATCAGAACATCAGAAAATAAAATAAAATGAAAAAGAAGTTATTTCTTATTTGCTGTTGCACCCAGCGACAAAATTCCATTCGATTTTGAAAATCAACTCCATGTAACTCTAGATGTAATGAAATATACATTACCCCCATGGCTTCTTTGGTGCTAACCGACAGCTGACAGCTAAAAGCTTTGAAAAGCTACCAAACCAAATTATGTATCCCTACGCTGAACCATATGATCTGCAAAAACATGTGTTTAACAGCTGTCACTTCTGACGGTCAAAATGTAGGTATATACCTAAATGTTGACTGTCAGAAGTCAGCTGTGAGCTGTCAGTCAGCACCAAAGAAGCCATGGGGCTACTGTAGTAAGAGTGGAATGTATTATGCTTAAGTATCATCAAAAGCTTAAGTATTCTCAAAACACTTTTTTGAGATAGTTTAGAAGAGCTAGAAATATTAATAGAACTTTCGTGCAGATTAAAAGGTACTGCAGCGACTTCAATCATTTTCCCCAATGACAGTCTTTTGGTGCTTTCTTTAGTTTGCATGAACACTTTCATCTTCTGAAAATTTCTGAACAGCTCGATAAAATGAATTAGATGAAACATTTTTTCCACGGTATTGTTCAGTGAAGAAGTGATTCATTTACGTTTCTTTGAGATTCATTATTATTGAAAATCATATAAACTTTCCCAGCAAGTTAACCAACCATTCATTACCTTGATTCTATCACAAAATTTAAAGTTTCCTTAATTGAATGTAGCACAAAAATAAAATAATCTGTTTCTATTAGTTAAAATATCAAAGTACACTAAATATGGCTATAAATAGTATTTTACATTAGTTTAAATATTCTAAAATACCTCTTTTCTTATGGAGTGCACTTTCAATACAAAGTTTATTTTACTAAGTTGATCACACACCTTAGCTCAGTCGGTAGCATGTATATCTACTGAGCTAAGGGTCCTGGGTTTAATTCCTGGCATGGCCGAAACATTTATCATAGGTGAAATGTGTGTTCACCCTTTCACAGTGATGAATTAATGGCAGGGGACTGGATGTTGTGCCTTTCCTAGTCTTAAGTTAGATTATAAGGCATATGAAGCTAGGACACGCTTAGCAAGCAGGTAATGGAAAATATATGGCTTGAATAAAAAAATGACACAGGCCCCAAATTGGGAACAGTGATGAACGTACAAAGTTTATTTTTAAGTTAGTAATTTGTTATTGTATAGTATATTTACATTTCAAAAGCTTTTTCCACAAAAAAAAAAATTTACTAAAATAGTAAGTAAGTCATTTCCTCAAAGTACATAAAGACATGTACAATACAATTGAACCAGTGTGTGCAGAAAGGCACAGTCATTTTTTGTAACTTTTCAGGCGAAAGAAAAAACAAGCTGATTACTTCCTTATTTAAGTTGGTTGCTTAATATTTTAGGTTTTGTTTGCTTGTTGATTTGTCTATTGGCTGTATTAGTAACTTGGTTACTAACTTTATCTAACTGAAATTGAATGTGAATGTAATATACGCTATAGTAGGACCCCTGCACCCCTGCAGAATACGTTCAGAGCTCCAATATTTCCCCAGAACATAGCATTTTTATAAAAAAAATCCCCGAAAACCATAGCACTCAAAATAAAACATTGAATATTTTATAGAGGCTAAAAGGAATAAGGATTATTACCTACTACATAGTTTGGAAAATTCAAATTAAAATATACTTTTAATGATAGTTATTTTTACAGTAGGCCTACCCACCTTTAAAAAAAATTTAGTTGTCTCCCAAAAATGGCAACCTTCCCATTTCTTTGTGTGTATTACATATTGTTATTAATTGTTCATCGATACCAATAGGCTTACCTGTACAAACATTTAATTTTCACATCTTGTAGGAGGAAATGAAGTGTAATTACGAGAGGCCTTGATTTAATTGCTGATTTTCATAGACTCGCCACTATTGCAAGGTCTATCACTATCAACCACATTAGGGAAAATACTATCGCTATTTACGACTATGAGTTTTTCCTAATCACATAAGTTACGTTTTACAAAACTTAAAATACTCCCTTGATCCTTACTTCTAGGTTTTTCTTGGGGATATTTATTAAATACGTGATATCCGAGCTAATCACGTCTGCCACACCATTCACAATAAGCACAGTCGACGTCTTGTTTTCTCTTAAAAGTCCACATAATAAACATTTGTTTCACTAAACCATCAAATTTTTTATAAACATGTATCTATTGTACACTGTACAAACCTTAAAAGGTCCCCTAAAACGATTTCATGGCTACACAATTATTACAATGTGCATGTCACAAATTTAAATAAATTTTACACACATCGCCTAGTAATTAGGCCATGATATAACGAACGGGTGACTGAATTCAAACTAAAGCAAAACATCGCTCACCCTTTCCTACCTTTCCCCGCCATAGCTACCAAACATCCACGGTAGGGTAGGTAATTATGACTCATTGCTCAATCATGCCATTAGCCAGGTTGAATTATTATATTTTTCCTTTGCCCCTTATCTCAACCTCTGACATCTTATCGAGATCTCTTGACACATTATCTTAGCCCCTAGACACTACCCCACTATGGCACATATTGATAGAATCGGGTGTTGAGTGTCGTCAGCCTTAGTTTTTCATACAAATGAAATTACCATATTAGAATCAGAATGTACTAAAAGTATCAACAAAATTGTTGGACTTTTCCCTGCCCCAAATTTTCCCAAGCTCGTTCGTGCATTCGGACATATTCTGCACCCTTGTAGTAGGAATATATATATGTTAAGTTGGTCTGTCTGGAATGAGCTGACTAGAGTAGTTATGGCAGGAAGTGATGGACAACATGTTCTGGTCTAAGACTATATTTTGTCCTATTGGTGTTATAACGTGCGAGTTTTATGTGGTTCGTGTACAAGATTAAATGTGTGTATGTGTAAGGACATAACAGTTTAGCGATTAGGTGATTGATAGGTTAACCCATGATATATGTCAAAGCACCGAAGGGTACTTAATGGCAGCGTTGTTATCAAGTTTTGCGCAATTCGATACTACCCAACCACATACATGGACGAACTAGGCAAAGAGGTTGGAACACTTTTTTCATTGCTAATGACATAATCGACGATAAGAAGAAACGGTCTCTATTGTTTTTTGTGATTGGGGATAAAATATTTGATAGCTTAACTGTGTTAGTGGCACCAGAGGATCTCGATTCTAAATCATTTGGTGATTTAGTTAGTGTTTTACAGGGCCATTTTGCGCCAAAACACAATGAAATTGTACAAACTTTCATTCAATTTCAGCAAAAGGGATCAGCGACCCGGCGAGTCCAGTGTGGAATATGTTGCCGTTTTGACAGAAATGGCCAATCGTTGTAATTTTGAAACATTTACAAATCAGATGTTGGGGGATTGTTTAGTGCAGGGGGTCGCGGATGAGACAGTGCAGCGCGACATGCTTTATAAAAACTAAATGAAGTTAAATGAGACAATTTTCATGGCAGTAAGTAGCAAAGCAGCGGCATAACATCAACATGTGATGCGGCCAATTTCCGCAACACTGGTTGGGAACCAAGACCAAGAATCAGGCCCAATCTAGAAACCGCCAATCTCAACAAAGAGGTGCCAATAATTAACAAATATGTTCTCCAAGCCAATAAAATGATCCATTGTGTTATTGTTGTGATAAAGAGCATCTAACCTTTGAATGTCCATGGGTGAATGTGATATGTCATTTATGTAAGAAGTTGGGCCACATAGAAAGGTTATGTAGGTCAAAGAAAAAAAATGCCGTCAAACGAAGTGTGCAACACTCACAAACCAATCATCTAGCACCCATGGAACCTGCAAGATCAGAATTAAATATGTCATATCTGCTGTTTTCTATGGGATCTGAAACTAGAGACAACCCACCCTTCTACATAAATGTGATGTTGAATGGAACTAAACATCACATGGAGATAAATTCAGGAGCAGCCCTGACAATTATCAGTTCAGTAACCTATGAAAAAATATGGACCTCTAACCCAAAACTTATGAGTTCCGATATTTAGCTTTGCACCTGGGCAACAAAAATAGCCCCTTTGTGTCCTGGGTAGGTCTAATGTGGAGGCCACATACAATGGTCTGTCTGCTACTCTGCTCATAGCCATAGTGGAAGGAAATGGGCCAAGCCTCCTCAGGAGAAATTGGTTCACCGAGCTGGGAATTAAAGTGCAAGGAATTCATCATATAACTGATAGTATGTTCATGGAGACAGTACAGAAACTCTCGGCTTTTTAAGATCAAAAACTAAGAGAATATGTTGGACCACCAGTTTCATTAGAAATGGACACCTCAGTTCAACCTCAGTATTTACAGAGCCGTCCAATACCACTGGAACACAATGTTAATTGGGAGATTACAAGGTTAGATGATGAAGGGATATACAAACCAGTATCATTTTCAAAGTGGGCTACACCCCTAGTGATTGTGCCAAAGCGGGATGGATCTCTGCGGTTGTGCAGGGACTACCAAGTACAGTTAATGAAGCACTATGCCCTGACAAATACTCTTTACTAACTGCAACTGAATCTTTTGTGTGCCTAACAGGTGGAACCATATTTTCTAAGCTTGACTTTGCACAGGCTTATGCCCAAGTTAAAGTGGATGAAGAATCTTCTAAAATATTGATGGTTAATACGCCAAAAGGCTTGATGCAGGTGACGAATGCCTTTAGGAATTAGTGCAGCACCAGGGATTTTCCAGAGGCTTAATGAAGGTCTATTAGCAGGTATACCAGGTACAGCGGTACTCCTGGATGACATACTAATATCGGGTTGAACAACATAATTTTAGGGTACAGGAAGTACTACAAAGATTGATTAATGCAGGGTTGTGGTTAAGGAAGGACAAGTGCAGGTTTGGAGTTCCAGCGGTGTCATTTTTAGGTTTTCAGATAGACGCCCAAGGCATTCACCCCCTACGAGACAAGGTTGAAGCCATACACAAAGCTCCAGCACCTAAGAACAAAACAGAACTTCAAGCTTTCTTAGGAGTTCTCAATTTTTATGAGAGATTCCTGATGGACAAAGCTACTGTTTTGGAACCCCTACACCGTCTTCTAGACAAGGATACACCATGACAGTGGACTCAAAACCATGGAAGGGCATTCAATAAAGAAAAAGCAATTTTAACATCAGTCTTAGTTCTGACGCATTATGATAAAAGTAGATCTTTGGTACTATCGTGTGATGCATCTCCTTATGGGGTTGGAGCGATCCTATCCCATACTATGGACAATGGAATCGAAGCTCCAGTAGTGTTTGGATCAAGAACACTGTTACAAGCTGAGTGTAGCTACGCTCAAATCGATGAGGAAGCTTTGGCAGTTATATTTGGTGTCAACAAGTTGCAGCAGTTTCTCTTGGGCCGATCTTTCACAATAGTCACAAATCACAAGCCACTTTTAGGATTATTTCATCCTACCCGCCAGACGCCAAGTGTTATAACACCGTGGATGTTACGGTGAAGCTAATTGCTAGGAGGTTATGCTTATTAACATTATTTATAGACCAGCGAAACACCATAGAAATGCAGATGGGCTTAGAAGACTTCCAATGAACACTTCAGAAACTGTGACTATATAACCCAGGGGCATTTTTATGCTAGACATTGTGGCGTGCGCATTGGGTGGCGGACTCTGCAAACTGGAGCGCTAGAGTCGATGTCGGCTCAGAGTGGGCTGACACGACGCAAGAGGTGATGTATTACCTGGTCTGACTCGAAAGAGTCAACACCTCTCTGCGAATGGCTAGTCTAGAGGAGGAGCCGTTGACCAATGCGCACGCTCACGAGTCGAAGGAAGCCTCTTGTGTGTTGTATATTCAATAAATTAATTATACAAGTATCTTTCCATCCACGGCTTTATTATTACTCCTAAGTTCCTCGGACAGACGGAGCCCGAGCATAGCACAACATGGAGGACCCGCCTATCTCAGTGATTGAAATTGGCATGGAAACATTAAAGGATCCTTTGCTGTGTAAGGTTAAAGAGTGGGTTTTACAGGGTTGGCTCGAAGATAACGTGGGGGAGGATTTCAAGCCCTACAGTACACGATGCTCTGAAATATCTTTGTCAAACGATTGCTTACTCTAGGGTAGTAGTGATATTGCCAAATAAACTCCGCAAAAGGTTTCTCCTCATGCTCCATGCTAACCATCAAGGTGTAGTGCAATCAATAGCAGTAGCTCGTACCTATACATGGTGGCCTAAAATGGATGTAACCAGAGAGGAAGTAGTGGGAACTTGCCAAACCTGTCAAGAAAGCTGGAACAATCCACCACAGGCCCCAGTACAGTCATGGACAGCACCAACAAGCCCGTGGATTTGTCTACACATTGACATAGCAGGGCCAATATAAGGACAAAACTTTTTAATATTTGTGGATGCCCATTCTAAATTGCCTGAAGTTAGACAGATGACGTCTACAACATCAACGAGGATAATAATAGAACTAAGATACATTTTTGCTACACATGGGCTTCCAACAGTCCTAGTAAGTGACAATGGCTATAATTTTGTGTCTGTGGAGTTTGAGTGGTTTCTTAGGCTCAAAGGAATTAAGCATGTAACAGCACTATATCACCCTGCAAGCAATGGGCAAGCAGAACGTATGGTCCAAACAGTTTAAAAAAATTGGAAAAGACGACGGGCGACTGGCCTACTACGCTCGCAAGAATCAGACAGCCCCCACTGGAACTACAGGCCAAAGTCCAGCTCAGCTTCTAATGCATCGCCAACTCCGAACACATTTGGATGTGCTACATCCAGATAGACCAACAACAGGCTTTGCAGCACTCCCTCAAGATATGGAGAATATGCGAGTCTTCACAGAAGGAGCAGCCGTCTGGGCAAGGCAGTAAGGAGTAAATGGATGCCAGCAGTGGTCACTGACGGGGTAGGGATATGTACCGTGTCAGTTTTAAGGAGGGACTTGTACAAATAAGACACATAGACCAACTTCGAAAACGCTACAAAAGAAACCCTCAGCCAGAGGATACCTAGGAGAGGCCACTTTAACAAGTTAAACTGGCAAGATACTGGCAAGATAAGGACCTTGTGACACATCAGAGAGCACGACCACTTCAACAACCACTACCACCTCTGGCAAGAGGAGATCATGAGCAGCAACCAATAGAAAGACCACAACCAAAGGAACAGCAACCAAGAGCACTGAAAGACAACACAGGTCAACAACCAAAAGCAATGGTAGACAACACAGGTCAACAGCCACCAGCAATGGTGGACAGCATAGGTCAACAACCAGCAACACCAGAATCATGGCTTTTCTTGAGGCCACGGAGACAGTTGCGTACTCCTGTGTACTTAGGAGATTATGTGTAGATATCTAAGAGGGGAGGAATGTAAAATACTTTATAGCAGGAATGTATATAGGTTAAGTTGGTCAATCTGGAATGAACTGACTAGATTAGTTATGGCAGGAAGTGATGGACAACATGTTCCGGTCTAAGACTTTATCTTTTGTCCTATTGGTGTTATATTGTGCGCAAGTTATGTGGTTTGTGTACAAGACTAAATATGTCTATATGTAAAGACATAACAGTAATAATTGATGTATTTGGGAAATACTATTATAAATTACTAATTGCTATGTTAAATGAAAGAATATTTACATTACTACAATTGAGGGCTTGGGGCAATATGATATGCCACATAATGGTAGTTAAGAGATATTTGATAATTAAAAAGAAATTTGATAGTTAGGGTTTAAAAAAAACCATAATTCATTAGCGCTAATATTTCTTCTATTCCTTAATTTGATATAAACTTTGAACTTTAAGACACCATTACAAATAAATTGTATTGCCCTATGTAAGAGAGTATAGGAACACACACATTGTTATTAATAGCTGTTATATTTTTTGTGGCTTAAAATGTTAATGTTGAAACATAAAAACATACAGTAATATGCTAAGCCAACATTTAAAATCACATAAATTGGGATTATAACAAAACTCATAGAAATAACACTTTTTATAAAATTTAAATCATCAATTAAAATAATTAGTGAATATAAATTTGGATGTCTACAACAACAAAAAGTGCTTTAGTAGGCTCTAGTTCAATAATCACTTTCATTAAGGATTTAATCTTTAGTTCAACCATGACTTTCATCTAGAATGTCATAATTTTCATTGCTTTTATTAACAGGTGACTCAGTGGATTTCAAGTTTAAATAAAAATCATGATAAATTGGAGGCACAAAACTTAAAAGTTCCTGGACATCTTTACTTTTCTTTGGATTTATTTAAAGAATCCCAGAATATTTCTTCTCCATATTGTCAACGTTTAATGGGCTCCGTTTTTTCAATATCACAGAAATAAATTCGCCATGTACAGAGTGCTTCACAAAAATTTAAAAATGTGTTTCAGATGTAAACCTAAATGAAGTAACAGTGGAAAATAATCTTTGACTGAAAGTATGTCTTCTTGTTTAAGTTGTGTCACCATGAATATCTTTTTCTTATTGTGTTTTGAAATCACATCACACCATTCTCCCATGGTACAAGCAAAATCCCTGTCACAAGGGAAATGGGCACGACCAGATATCATAAAAATATGCTCAATTGATTCAAACTGTTTTGACAATACTAAATGATGCTATAAGCTAACAATGGTCAAGTTTTTATTCTGCCCTGGACAGTTGTCCGAAAACACAGTAAAATTTTTTGAGGCAATGTTTCGGCATAGGTATTTGATAACACAATTCCAAACTTCTTCACTGCCTCTATTTGTAAGCATTTCATTTCAAACAAATAAATCCTCTGTATTATACAGTCATAAATACCAAATTTAAAATTCTATAGTTTACAGTTGTAAAAAGCAAGACCAGAAGTCAAAGTAGGAGTCAGAATTGCCTGTTGTAAATCCATTGCTATGAAATGTGAGTCACTTTTATGTGCTTCTTGAACTGCAGTTGTAATTTTTTTTCATCTGCTTTTAATAAATGTACTTGGCATTCATTTTCTAGTTTTCTTGTCTCTTGTTCATTCACTGTACTGCATAAAATTTCACATTTTATTTCAAACATATTGCATACACTGCACGTGTCGGACTTGAGAAGCTCAAAGCCACTGTTGAAGCAAAAACATAAAATTCTTCTATATTTATCAGCTTACTGGTGATATACCTCAATCACAGTACCCAGATACCCACACACACACATACACAATAACATTAATGACTTTGATGGACTGTTAAATAGTTCAACAATAATTAATTTCTTGATATTTGTATTTTATATACCATAGCACATGATGAAACCATACTTATATACTATTTCATTAAAATCATGCTAGGCCACTAAATAATTAGAATGTGCTAATACTTATATCAGGGTTTGTCTCCCATCTGATGACTCATTTTCTGCAGATAGGATATATTCCTCCCCACTGTCTTCAAACAATACATCTTCAGATTCATTAATGTATTCAAAACTCAATTTTCTTTTAACGCGCATTGTAGTTTGATCATCAACCTTTTGCGCCATATTGACAAAACTGTGGCATAGCATGTTTTACCTGAAATATTTTAATTAATATAGAAAAATTAAATAACATATTTTGAACAAAGACATGCTATCCATGAGTAATTCATGTAACTAAATAATTGAAAACTTGGAGCCACTTAATAAGCATATGGAACAACTACTTTCTCATGTTTGTTAAATTTGTGGCATAGCAGATTTATTGCCCCAAGCCCTTCAATTTTACTTTATTTTTGTCTATCATCAAGGGTAGGAATTGTTGGCCAAACCAACAGTTTGTCATAAAAACTTTTAGAATCATCTGCATTTAAACATAATTGTATAACTTTTCATCAAGTTTTTGTATTGTTTATTGGAACTTGTCCGTTAGAATGAGCTTTAAAAGGCATCAATGAAAAAATGTTCACAATGCACTTTGCATAGTTATATGTGTGTGTGTGACACAACTACCTATATATAACAAAGTTTCCACAAATTGTAGCATTAGCTAAAAGTGAAGCTACATTAATCATCCAAAACATCGACTTACCCCTTTTCACCGAGGGTGTGAGCACGGAACCAACGAACAACACGACCGACCCGAGAACAACAACACACCACGAGCGACTAAGCTGACCCCATCTTGGCGTCAAATCGCGAGCTCAAGCAAAGAACTTGAGAAGAGAAGAGATGACTCTCATTCCAAAATTCCAAAGAGAATAATTGTTCGAGAAGATAACCTAGCCTTAGATTAATCTACTAAGATGATAGGAAATTAGACGTTATTCTTTTGGTAGCGCTAGTAATACGTCACATGAATAGAAGCCAAATATTATCTTTGATTATTGAACTGTTGTTTATATTATGATTATTAATGATTTTTTTTGTTAGTGTTACTAAACTTTATAGGCATTCATTGTATTTTGATTTATGACAAGATTGGCCTGTTTAATGTAAATTATTATTGGATCCAAAAGGAATATCGTTTGAAGTTTTGATGAATTTTGTGAGTTATGGCAAGTTAAGGAAGGAAGATAAGAAACTTAGAAATGAGTCATATGAAATAATTTTGGTTATTTACGTTAGAGTCTTAGGAGAGAGATAGTAAATATTATGACTTTTTTTTTAGATTTACACAAAATATTTTTGCTGTAAATTGAAACTTTTCATAGATAAATTCTCTTTATTGTGTTAAACTATTGTTCTATGGTGATCATAGAAATTTTTCATTTTATTAATGTTTTGGAGTTATCTGGAAAATTATTATTTTTATATTAAATTCATATATAACTTAATAAACAATCTCACGGACTTCTCAGTTTTATTCATTAATTTAAATGTAATCAATAGCCTTAGGTCTAGCACTTCCCAATCTTTAAATTTTTGTGTTTGGGTGAATAAGAGATTAATTAAGAGTTTATTTTTCTTGAGGCTGACCGTCTGGTTCTTCCCGCAATCTGGGTGGGTTGCGTGTCTGGGTACACTTGGTACACCCAGGTTTTCAATATTTTGTAACTCAAACAACTCACTCCTATCGCCAATTCTTGATTATTATTTTGTATATATCGAACCCCCACTTGATAGTTATTGTGTTCAATCTAGTTAGGGTTCATAATGAAGGATTATCTATTGAATATCTCAACTCCTTAAAAGAAGGTGTAAATGATTGATTTTAATCTCAAGACATAACTTTAAATGTCAATTCCTAAGATACAATGTTTTTATAATACTTAGGCCACCAATGGTTAAAATTATGTATGTCTTCACATTTTTACTTTTACTTTTTTTTTTCTGTTTGAAATTAACTACACAGATTCATATATAAGGGGTGGACGGGATTCCAAATGCTCAGAAAAAAATTGGGGATTTATCCATTCCCTAAAGTCAGGCTCAGGCAGGCGGGTTTGACTCTTTTGTGAGTGGAAAAAAAGGATTACTGATTGTTTCAGCCAGTTCTGCTGGCTCATGACTTAAGATTTGGATGGACACTTACAATATAAGAACGATAAAGTGGTAGAGGCTATTTCTCAGAAACTATATATGCGGTGTTTTGTGTTATTTTAAACTTGTAAATTTAAAACGAAATATATTAATGAAAAAGTTACAAGTTAATATTTACTTTTTTACAATAAGACATAATTTCAATTGAATTAAAAATTAAATAAAACATGAAATACAAGAACATAGTTTTGAAGTTTTCATATTATTATAGTGAATAAGATAATGTTCTATCATACACGACAAATATTTATACTACAATAATTTTTACAAAATTTGATATTTTCAAATTAAATCATGTCTTAACTGTTGAAGACGTTCAGTAGCTTCCTGGTAAATTTCTCTGTCTTCAGAAGCACCTCTCCCTTTCCTCCCCAACCCCTTTTTGGCATTCGCTATCTTTCTATCTTTTTTTTTCTGTAAACCCCACTACCCCCTTTTCCTTTTCCCCATTTATATCCTGTTCAGGTAAAACCCTTGACTTGACACTAATTGTCTGTCACGTCCAAACCTGAGCTGTTGTTGATGTTCCTAATTTAAAATGAAAAACAGGCTAATTAAAATAATATATTTCTTGTAGACAATATAAAATAATTAATAAAGTAAAATAAAATAGTAATAAATTTTTATTCAAATGTGGTTAAGTTTGGTTTTGAAATGTTGAACAACACTGGTTTTAGACATAGTTTTATAAATAAAGCAAATTTTTTAGTGAACGTCTAAATAAAAGTTTTAAATACCTTAAGTTCAAATAAAATTAATATGTATTCTCAATCTTAAATTTTTATTTTAACAGAAATATAATTTCAGAAAAGTACTGCGTTCAAGTATTTAGTGCTCTCTATAGATATTGTAACTTCAAACGAGGATAATCCCAAATGGATGAAATAATGAATTACTTTACTGGTCGAAAGCAGATTTAGAGAGTTTCGCCTATACCAAAAGGAAGCTTGATAATGTCAAGCCTACAAAACTTTCAATCCTTATTTCGAGCTTTAAAGAAAAGCTTGGCTCGAAGCTCAGAATACGAGTACTCGCAGAGCCCTAGAACGAATCTTAAGGAGAGTGATGGAGTTGAGCTCAGAGGGAAAATATCACAAGGGAGAGCAAGGATGAGAGGAGAGGATTAGATAAAAGCAAGTGTGCAAGTGAGGGGAGAAGAATGGACGAGTGTAAGAGAAGAAGAATGGTGAAAGGAAAGAGGGAGGAAGTGGAGGTATTTTACTAAACGGAACTAGCCACAGGCTGTAAACAGTTAGGGATCATGATGATTATGACTTAAAAATTAATTCAAAAATAAAATGGGAATCTAGTGTTTAACATACTAAAGCCAATAGTACAAAATGAATGCTTTTTAGTACAACTAACCTTACAGAACGCACAAGTACACTTAGCGCAGCAGTATAGCATCCCACCTTGCCCACACCATCGGCAGTATTTGTCTGTCCCAGTCCTCATCCACCGAGAAGTCACCATCATCGTAGAACCCGGAACATTTCTAGGGAAAAAATAAATTATTTAAGCAGCATTCAGATGAGCCATTAAATAAACAAAGATAAAATATTATGAAAAGTGATGATACAAATTGTGTGAACATATTAAATATTCGAGGATTTGAAATAGATTCAAGATGCCCCCAGCCCTACATTGGATAGAAGATGGGAATAGCAAAGTGGAATGAAAATTCAAGCCAAGTGCACTTGTCAAGATTGACTCTCTACATCTATGTTCAGCAAGGATTGTAACCACTAAGCCAAACCAAAGCAGCCAGTGGAGGGTTGGGGTGGTAAAGATTATTAATAATTTGAGCTCTAAGTGAACTCATTTTCAGAAAATACCACTGCCAAATTAGCGGGCTGAAATTGAAATTATTTAAGCTTTAAATGAGATAGCAGTCTACATCTGGTTTTATTTTATAATGGTGCAACCTAACCCAAACAGCCCTACTCCCATCCTTTTTTACATAACTTCCTTTCTCCTCAAGAGTTATTTCAATATATATTTTATTAATGAAACGATTATATTCCTCAATCTAAAACTTGCTCAAGAAGTTGTAAGGTCATATGATATTAATATTATTAATAATAAATCTTTTGTGCATAGTTGAACTGTTTTATTTTACACAACTAAACCTAACATAGAGAAGTGAAACATGGGAGGGTTTGCTTGCGATCCCAAGCGAGCAGTGGTACAAATGTCGAGTGTCCCAGTGATGGAAGAGTTCCTCACCACAAGCTCAGCGCAGCTTTAGTGGCGGGATTTGTAATTACCGTACCGCTCTGCGCCAGACAACTGCACAGAAGATAGAAAGGGGTGGGAAAAGATCGTTATGTCACTAGCACATTAAAAAGCTTAAAAAATGTTTGATTTTCAAAAGACCACTGTAAAATAAAACCAGTATAAGAGTCAATTCCAACAAGTGCATTAGCTTGAATTTTTCACTCAGTTTTGCTGTTCCCACCTTTTCTCCAATGTAGTACTAGCATCTTGAAACAATATATTTCAAATCTTCGGTTATTTAATATATTCAATTATTCATGGAATCAAAGTACACACCCCTATAAACTGTAACTCTAGTGATAACTTTTATTTGGTCTGGGAAGCTAAGGTCTGATCAAGTATTTTACATCTTCTTTGTAGAATAATGCTGTTCAATTTTTAGATCTACTCTTGTAATTCTGTTCATTTATATTAGAGTGGTTAAGTTACCAGAAACCAGTCACCAGCAGATTGACACTGGCGTGCAATAGAACAAAATTGTAAAGGAATACCTGGCAAAGTAGGACGTTGAGTGAAGGATGTCTATAGACACTCTTCCCTTCTACGATTAGGTCCTTCAGGTATCTTGTACATGATGTGCATTTCACATTTTCCTCAATTACCTTGGCAACATCTGAGAACAAAATGTTAAATGAATTCAGAGAAACTGTCACAATGGCTGTAATGGTCAAACAGGGTGTCCAGCTAAACCATATTTTCAAATTCCTTGACTTTTCCAGAGCCAATTTCCAACTTTTTCAATCACTATATATTACAAAAATTATTTTATTAAGCTCGTAACTTGATGTAGTAATATTTATACACACACATTTTGTGAATGTGGGGAATGCCAGGCCTCCACCGTGGTTCGGATTCCACGTTAAGCTGTAGGTCCTCCATTTCATCTCACAATCACCCTACCATTACACATTAGCGTAAGTGCGTATAACCCGAACGGGTAGTAAGACGTGGTGCTGATAATAATAATAATATTAAAATTGCTTTTCACTGGTTGCCTCACAAGGGGGTGTGGTATGACAGAACAAAAGTGCCTAACATGTCTCTCCATCGCCATGTCAGCTTGCACTGAAGTCAACAATGCCATACAAGAACTAGCTGGAGTCAACTACAACACTGAGGAGCAGAACAAGGATATGACCCCAAGACAAACATGTGACTTAAGGACACACACAATTCTGGACTATCTCAAAGTAATAAATCCAAGCTTGTGCAGTGTCTTGACTGGGATCCACACACACACCACTGTAAATGTTGACAAAGCAAAGATCATTGGCCAGAACATCTTGGCTAGCATGGATGGACAAACCACTGCTGAGTACACATTCAAGAAAAAGGATAAGTTAATCACGAGTATGAAACCATTAGTACAGATAGGTGGTGAAGCAGAGCAGGTTGTGATACTCTACTACTTTTCCAGAGACTAATAGTTGTAGTTGCTGCAAAAGCATAAAAAGATTTCCCAACCGTATTCAAGCTGTGCAGTCATCCAACATTGTTTGACACCTCCTTGATTCTTCAACATTCACAGAAGCCAGTATGGATCACAGGCCAAGTTCAGTATGTACTGGATAGTTGAGCACTTGTTCAACGCATCCCATGGACAAGTGGAACCACATACAAATGCATTTGTAGGATGTACATCAAGTACATCACATGAAAGTATGCGAAGGCAATTGACGTGTTTGATGGTTATGAGGCCACATCCCCCAAGGACATGACACACAAGATACGCCAAATTGAAAGGACTGGACCAATCGTGACTTTTGATGAGCAAATGCTTCTTACAATGAAGAAAGAAGAGTTCCTTGCAAACAATAAAAACAAGCAACAGTTCGACATTCTTAGTGGTCACTTGTAAAAGAAAACCTTTCAAACTTATCATTCACAAGGTGATTCTAATCTTCTCATAGTGCAGAAAGCAGTATATTCCAACACAAGAAACACTGTTATAATTGGTGATGATACAGATCTCCTCATCCTTCTCATCTAATCAAACAACCTTTTCTTCAAACCTGAGCCAAAGAAAAGCAACAAGGCTGTCGAGCACAATTTAACTCCCAGAGTGTGCTCATCCATTCTCTTCATGCATGCAATCCTCGGGTGTGACACTACATCCTGCCTGTATGGCATTGGTAAAAGAGCCGCCCTTAAAAAATTCCCAGTCAGTAATGACTTCCGTGAGCAAACTATAGTGTGTGACACACCGTCAGCTTCCACATCAGATGTTTCTTTGGTATACCTGTACAATGGGAAACTTGGGGTAGGACTCAATTCACTATGTTATAAACGCTTTTGTGGGAAGTTGGCTATTAGTACTTCTTATGAGACTGCCAATGATTCTACCACCTACCTCTGCAACAGCACAGTACCATAGTCTTTGTGTGTACTATCAGGTGCAGCAGTGGAAGTAAACCGCAGATGAGCTACCATTAGCCTGGGGATGGAAATAGTGATGGGGGGCTTATCCCAATTCAAACTGACTTACCGCCAGCTTAACAAGAACTCCTACAGATCATCAGATGTAGATGTGAATCAGATCACAGCAGCCTAAGGTGCACATGTAAAAAGCATGACATTGAGTGCTCTGTTGCATTGAGCAACTGCAAAGGATCAGTGTGTAAAATACATCTCAAACTCAATGGCATGACGATGATGTTGAGCAATCAGAAAACTAAACAATTTGTGTTGCCTAGTTTAGTATGTTAATATTGTATTTCCTTAAAAATAGAACTATATTATATCAATTGTTATTTGAATTACTTTAAAATATAGAACCAGGTGAGTTCTTGTTATGCATTATATTTGTGTTAAACAAATAAGTACTATTAAAGGTCATTAAAAAATCTATTTACTTATTAATGGCAATTTTTAATTATTTAAATCTCCAATAGGTCTTGATGATTTTACTGGTCAGTAGATCATCTGCCTATGAAAATGTGTGTCTCGTTACAGTGTCACTATATTTTGAGTTAAACGATTTTGTTAACATTTCCATCACCAATTTGTGTGTAATAAACAGTTGTTAGATCTTCTGTTGCAGTTTGTGTGAGGTTTACCCATAATATTTCACAAAATGCCTGTACTATTTTATATGATTTTATCCATCTCTCCTGTACCTTCTTACAAATATAACAAAATGTATTTCATAAAGCTAAAGGAGGGTTTCTTTAACAATATGTTTTTACTATTGTGTAGTATTCACTTTGAATAACAATTCTTCAAAGCACTATTTGCAAATTCCATATCTTTGTTAGTCACAGAGCTGTGGAGTCAGTACACCAAACCTTTGACACCTCTATATATTTCTCCAGAAGAAAAATATATATATAGTATGTACTAAATATGGCTGGGACCCACAATCTGTAAAGATATTTGAGAATTATAGGCCTAAAGCATACTAGTGGGAAATACCAATATAATTATCTATAAGACAAACTTTTCTAATAACATGTTTACATTAAGTAATTAGCACTGTCTTAAGATGTAAGTCAACCAAAAATCGTATTAATTTTAAAGGACTAAAGCTCGGTGAGGCAAGAGGCCATCACTCCCATTTTCAGTTTGCATATGGATAAATTGATGCAAACCGCCGCAGCCAGCATTTCACTTGATAAGAAGATATCTGTGTCCAGATGTCATTTTTCAACTTTCAGAATATGATATATTGATGGAGAATTCCTGAATATAAAGCATAAATAATAGCTTCGGCTATTTGATTCTTAAATATGCAATCCCTTACAGTTATAATAATGGTACAAGTGGCAGCATGAAGCCAACTACCGAGTCAAAGGTGGCTACGTTATCTGATAGCTCGTGATCTTAATAAAATAAATCACACATTAGTAGCTAATGATTTCCGCATGTCCATCATAGACTCTGCCTTAAAATATGAGTGAAGAATGACACTGGAAACAGGACGATTCCTGGATAGCTCAGTGGTTAAAGCATTGGTGTACTAAGCCAAAGGTCCCAGGTTCGATTCTCATGTCCAGGTGTCAATTTTCAACTTTCAGAATTTAATAAGAAGTAAATATTTTTCCAGTATCCGATTCAAAAGTATTCCAGTATCAAAAATAAAATGATTTTAAATATGATCCTATTGTACCGATTTTCACAGATGTAGACTGACCGTGTGTTTGATCGACCTTGAATCTTTTAGTAGTGGTGAGAAGCGAATCCTGTCTCGCAAAAATTGGACTAAAAATGGTTTCTGTATTACTTTTTCAGTACGTGGCGATCTGGACAGAAATTAATAATCTTTTCTTAACAATTGAATCTCTACGTACATATTTTTTTTATGTAATTAATCTAAGTGTAATGGGGGGGAGGGGTTCCTTTTTGGTTCCTTTTGTTTATCTTTAGTTTCAATGTATTTTGTAAAACTTAGTGGCTATAATATCATTGGTCCTTGTTTTTTCTGTCTTGCGTTCTTGTCTCTGAATGGCCACTCCTAAGATATGACTTCCTGTCCGTGGAAGTGATGCCATTGTCTCGTTCACTCTCTTTTCGTATCTGATTTACAAATGCTAATTTTTCTTTTGTTTCTTTTGTTGGGTTTGATTATAAATACATCATGTGTTCGCTTTCTTTTTTATTTTTAATATTATGAGGTAGAGGTCTGTGTAGTTTTAATTCCCTAATTTTGCCTTTAGATTTATTATTTTATATCTATTTTTTAATCTTTATGTAATGCTAACCATTATCTACAATGTAACCTGGTTTTCGTTTTCAACAATGTAATGTTCATGATCCTATATACCAAGTGATCTAAATTATAAATATGAAGGCATTAGGCATTATGGTTGGACACTATTTCTATCATTATTAATTTTTGTTTTTGTCTTGTCTTTTACTAAAGAAATCTTTTTCTGAATAATGTAACATTTTATACAAACCGGTAATGTTATGATGAATGTGAACCTTTTCTCTTTTTCTTAAATTAACGGTAAAGTGTTGATTGTATGCTAATAAATTCTAAATCTTTCATATTTGTAACCTTGTAATTATTTAAAAGATCCCTTTGGGTAACCACGTGTTGGTGCAAGCCTCCAAATCTTCCCTTTTTGTAATTTAGTCTTTTTTATCTGTGCGCTATCTTTCAGTCTAGGCAAAGTATCCTAGTTTGGTTTGAGCTAAAAAAATATCTATGCTATAGGTAATTTTATTCCTTTTAAATTAATTGTCTAAATATGTAGTCTCTTTATAAAAGGGAAAGTTTGGTTAGGGGTGCAAAAGACAACAAACTTATCTACTAAGGACAATAAATTGTTACTGGATTCCTTTCCATTTGTTTTATCGTCGAAAACAGAAGTTACCCTTTAGACTATCTTAAAACTGCTGGATAATACTTGCAATGGAGAGGAACTCGGTACACTATTGAGATCTCAAGTTGAAATTTGGCGTGCATGCAAGAAGTTAAAGTAAATGTAATGTATGGAAAAGCTGGTTTTTTTTAAATATGTAGCTCAAAAACTAATAAAGCGAAAACTATTTTGTTTAAAACTTTATATTATCTTAGTAGTAATAAAAATTACTTAAAATTTCATTTGTATCCATGAGGGTCATGTCCAAGAGTAGATAAAATATGGACCACTTGACATGGAATGGCCCAAAGCTCTCCTTAATAAATTTTACAAACCTGGAAAGCGTTTCCGCCTATACTTTAGTTCCTCATCGGTTTCCTCAATGCATAATGAGTTGTAGTTACGGCGAAGTTTCATTGGAGATTTTTCCTGTTTTCTTTTGGGTGCAATTTCGCTTTCAGATTTTGATGATGCCATTTTAATTATTATTTTTTTCCCTGAAATAAAATATTTTACAATCATTATACACAAGTTAAATAACTATTTTAGTAGGATGGAAAATTACTGTCACTATATTTGCTAACAATTATGTTTAGTCAGGGTTGCCACTATTTTCTTATTACCAAATTCCCTGTGTTTTCCAGGTTTTCCAGAGGAAATTTTCATATTTCCAGACACCTAATAGATATTATAAATATAATTATGGAGGCATTTAATTTTGTTTTAAAGAAAATTTAAAAATGAAGAGTGGTAATTGTCATTGGAAGCATGTTTTATTGTGCAAGAGAAACACATGTTTAAGAATTATTTGGAAAAAGGATGAGAAATTAATGAAAAATTTTCTAGAAGGAAAAATTGGTTATATTTTCTGTCTACCCTAAATGGAATGAAAAAAAAGGAAATACCAAAAATACAATTTTGAGTTTAAATGTGGTATCTATTTTTTTTATAAGAATGTATTACTTTGTTTAGAAGACATGTTAACCAATCTTAATTATTGCATATGTACTAAGGAGTAAACTTTATCAAAATAGCAGTTTTATAACATTAGCTAAAAGAATACAAACTTCAGCAGTTCTCAAGATACACAAAAGTTTAACATAGAAATAACAAGATGTATAGTTTTTTTTGTTTGTTTTTTTGCCAATCTTGATTATTGTATATATACCATTGAGTAAGCTTTAACAAGATAACATAAATAAACCTAGAATAAACAACCTATTTGTTCAATTTATACCAGCATAATTATATCTTTACCTTGTATTGTTGTAAC
>CABEEJ010000821.1:113340-138048 GCA_901482245.1 Timema douglasi
TTTTTTAAACAAGACAAATAAGTTTAACACACCAAATTCCAAAGAATGAATTCATTCGACTGGCAGGAGAAACACGTGCCAGCAGCATGGGCTTGATGAAGTTGGGGGATGGGGGTGGAGGAAACGAGACGTTTGTGTTATTGGTGGGGGTGAGTGGAGGAAGCCGAAAAGGCGCGGCATTTGCCGAACGAAAATGAGTCGTCTCAGTTGCACTCAGGACTTATCTCAAGCTGATGAGGTGTTGGTTAGCATAGTTATAATATGAGACGTGTTCCAATCAGACTGCTCAATTCTCCAGTTACAAATTTTAGTCTATATTATTCCTTCTAGTTTAAGCTTGCAAGCACTGTATTGCCCAATTTCACTAACAAATTCCAGAAAATTCTAGCTATTTGGTGAAATTTCCTGTGTTTTCCCGGTTTTCCCTGTTTTCCAGGTGTGTGGCAACCCTGGTTTAATTAGCATATACCTAGTCATCATCTTCATCTTAATCTTCCCATCATAGTTTTATCCAATTATTTGAATTTTTTTTAGTTAATTTAGAAGTTCATGGCAGCCAGTCTTTTGTAGGAGAGCAGCCATTTCCACCCTCGAGCTGTCTTAACCTTCTGGGGTGGATAAAACTGAAATTCTTTATGGGAATATTTAAGTTACAGTAAGAGAAAAGTTTAAACTTTAATTGATGATGAAAAGACGAAACACACCAAATGAAATAATGGTTAAAACACAATTCTTTTTTCATCAACCCTAAGGATAATGCCGTCGTAGAATCGAAACATGTTGTATAAGTAACGTTGCGGCACTTGCAGCAGTAACCAATGAACAGGGAAACACAGATAGGAAAGAAATTCAATTTTTTATATATTTTATCAAAATTTAATAACTTGTTCTGTCAATCTTTCCCATCAATATATACATAAAATATTGCATGATCACATCATCCTTTTTAAAAAAACAACATAGCTTTAAGTGTAATATTTGACTCCAACGTCTATCATTTTTATGTTACTGAATTTTTTTAGATGTTTATTATAACTTCAAGATATTTTTAATAGTAATGTATTATAACTTGTTAATAACATTATCAATCTTTTTCAAATCATTCAAATATTGTTCATTTGTTTTATATTATATTACACATTTATGTCTTTCACTTTAAGTTAATACAACTTGTACAACTTAATTTCACGAAAAATTAACTTTTATTTATAAATAAATATGTCCCTATAGTAATTTTTTATATTTTATTATTTTAAATACGATGAAATATGTGAAGAAAGGATGAGTAGACAAATAAGTGGGAAAACACTCCTAGCATACTTGAACAGGACAGACAAATATTAACTTCCTAAATAAAAGCTGAGCATGTCTGGCAAGATTATTAGCATTGAGGCAATCCTGCCCATCAGAGATTTTCCTCTTTCTTCTCGTTAGAACTATCTGCATTTAATTTCACTATTTTAAAATGACTGAGAAAAGGAGAATTTGGTGGAAATATTTCCACATTTGCTTGAAAAGAGAGTGATAAAATTATCTAGGAAAAATACCTTTCTAATCCCAACTTCCTTGTCAGCAACAAACTAGTTTAGTTGAGCTTGGCATTACTCCACATTCCAAGTGTTGTGACCATTTTTATTAATGCACTTCATCTTGAAAGGTGTGTCTTATATCTCGATGTTCAACTCAAACCATTCATAAAAATTGAAGCAAATTAAGGATAATTGGAGGTATCTTTTCTTACTTGACGAGCGCGATACACCAAGTAGGATTTGAGCTCTGACCTCCATCTCTCAGAAAACAAGACAAGACCGACACCTTTGTCTGTGTTCCTATTAGTGTGTTAAAAAGAATGTTGTTTTAGGACTTATGCCAGCATGCCATATAAAGTTAGGTCTTGTGCTTGTTGACTTGTGAGGTTAGGTCTTGTAAAATTAGGTCCAGTGAAGTTAGATCTTATGAAGTTTAGGTCTTGTGCCTTTAGGTCTAATGCCTGTTTGAACAGTTAAGGATATTTTAAAGTAATCTTTGAAAAATGAATTTTAGGTCCGGACTTTTGGGTCTAGTGAAGTTAGGAGCTTTAAATTAGGCATAATAAGGTTAGATCTTATAAAGTTAGATGTTATGAAGTTAAGAAATTTAGTTTAAGGATTGTGACTTTAGGTCTTATAATTTTAGGTTCACTGCCGCATGTCCAGGAGAACCCCTTACTTACCCTAAAAAATGGCTACAACCATGAAATTATTCTAAGTTGTAATCACATTTTTTTAAAGATCTGGATTTGAAAGTGATTATGCTTTTGATTTGTGCTCAGCCATGAGCATAAAGTAGACAAGTTAAAGAATAGTATGTATACAAATGTGCTACAACCAGTGGCAGCGGAACCTTATATGTGAACAGGAGTGGGGGGAGTTAGCAAAAAACCTTGTTTTATTGTTTTTAAAACACTCCTTTCCACAATAGTCAAGTATGGGGTGTGGAGACCATACTCTGGCAAATGTCTAAAAATTGCAACCCTTAGAACCTATTCGAAGTGGTCCTCTTGTGTATTTTTTTTGGAAATTAGACTCCTCCACAATGGTTTTCACCCACATACTTTCTAAAAATTAAATTCCTAAAGAAGCTAAAGTATATGGAGTTGTCTTCCCCCCAAGCAATTTTTTGAAATGTGGATGTCCTTAGAAGCTATATGGAGTGATCTCCACCCGAAAGATTTTTGAATATTAACTAGACCAGACATGTTGGCAACTGTGTTAGTGATAAATATGTCAGGTAGTGTAATGTTTATGGTAATTTAATATAAAATTGAGTTTAAGAAAATTCATATATGTAGCTTATTTTGGTCAAATCTTTAAATAAAGGCTATTAACATTTTTAAATTCCCCACAGATGAGAAAATTAAAGCACTTTTCCTGTGTTTTTCCTGAAGCTAGAGATTCAATCATAAGTCCTGGTTTTTCAACTTTCCTGATGAGTGGCCCCTCTTTTAATTCCACGTTCTGTTTATCTGCCATATTGAAAACATAACCAGGGTTGCTACTAATTTCTTACTACCAAAATCCCTGTGTTTTCCAGAAGAAGTTTCCATTAGTCCAGGCTGCTTTGATTGAAGAAGAGAGTAAAAAAATTCATTTTTCATCAAAGTGATGATTATGTGTGAACTCACATAACTTATTTTTAAAATTGCATGATTTAAGATTGATGGGGAAATACATCTTTTGTCACTTCAAAACCCTTGTTTAAGGCCATGTTTGAATCAGCGTGCTTAATTCTTCAGTTCCCTTTCTAATATGTTCTAATCTTTCAGTTAAATGGTCCCAATTAACTAAAAGTGAAATATTTTTACTAGCTTTAGCAAAATTACATATTTTCCCATTTTTCCCCAGGGTTAGAAAAAGTATATTTGAAAAAAAAACTTCCTTGGTTTTTTATGAAAAAACCCTCATTTTATTTGATTTTAAGGGGTTTTTTCAGAAAACTCTTAAACGTTTACTTCCACATAACATTTTAGAAAACATTTTAATTGAATCATAAGGAGTAAATGAATATAATAAAAGCCAAGACTTAGATGTTGTCGTTAATAATATACAAAGGTATAAGTTCAAATTAACAAATTGAATATTGAGGATAAATATCATTATGATTAACACTTTTACAAGGTGTAAATAATCAATTTTATTAGTTTTTCCTTAAACACACTTAGATATTTAAAATATTTACCTTGACTATATTTAATATAGTGTTAGTCAAATTGGTCAAACTAACAAACATGACATAATACACAATAAATTTACAACAAGTTTTTAATGAATGTGAAAATAAAACATGTTAAAACATTAAGTTAAACCATATCTATTCAAAAGTTGGTGATTGCTTGGATTGTAATAGTTTCAGTATTCAAATAACTTTCTTGAAAATATTTTAACTCTATTTTTTTTATAAAAACCTATCTTAAGTCTTATCTCAGTGTTCCAGTGTATGATAGAGATTACTGGAACCTTAGTTATCCAACATGTTTCGGTATTCGATTTTACGTATCATATTCATGGAACTGTAAAATTAAAATCAAAGACTTAGTAAAGAATATTGGATAATATAACAATGAGTGAAGTATGTAAAGTAACCCATAACATAGAAAAAAAGAATAATGTAACAATATTCAAACAAACTTATGCCATTAGGTGATGGAACACGATGTGTTACCACGACTCATAGATGTAAACTGAAACGATGTGTGGTTTATCACAGATTATGTGTAATGGAAAATTGTAGAGCTAGAAACGAAATAAGAGGTATAATTGGTAGACAAAGGTATGTGTGCGAAATGATGACTAAAAATAGTGTTCAGAAACTGAAAGGTTGGAATGATAAATGGATGGGAATAAGGAGGAGAATATGGTTCTAATCTTCTCGACTCCAACAGGTGTTTTTTTCTACACTGGAGGGTAGAGCTGGAAAGGTGGCGTTTATAGAATTTTAATATTTTAGGTAAATGTTTTAAAGTGTTAGTTAGGGTTTGGTTTGATGATTGTAATTGTTCATTTAGAATTGGTGTTTTGTGAAAAATAGTTGGTTGAATGAAATTTTTTTAGCTGCGTTTAATTTTGTCGCTTTGTGAGAAAACTGAAGGGGTTTCATACATTGTTTGATCGGTTTTGATTGGTGGTTTAATTTTTTAAATGTTATGCAAATTTATATTTTGTTCTATTAAATTTTAAGTCAGAAATATGTTCTTTGTAACAAATTTTTAAATTCCGTCCAGTTTTACCTGTGTAAATATTGTTGCATTCACAGGTAAGTTGATAAATTACATTTTTCTTATATTTATCATTTGTGTACAAGTTGCTCTTAGTGAGGTTTTTCTTAATATTATTGGTGGTGGGGAAAACAATGTTAAGATTGTGTTTCTTGATGATGTTGGTGATTCGATAGATTTCAGGACCACTTTTGTTAAATTTAATCCATTTTTTAGGCTCAGTAGTACTATTGTTTTCATTTATAAGAGTAGTAGAAAAATTATCTGAACGTAATTTCTTTTTTTGTTTTTGTAAATCGTGGAATGGGAATATCCATTTTTTATTGCAATTTGTTTGATTGTGTCGAGTTCTATTTTGTAATTGGATTTGTTGAAAGGGATGTGGAGCAATCAATGAATTAGACTGTTGAAAGTAGCCAGTTTATGAGAGGTTGGGTGATTTGAATCGTTGGATATGATTGCATCAGTATGAGAGATTTTATATAAAAGTTTATTGAGGGAATTCTTAGCGATGTTAAGATTCAGATAGTTGATGTTCCCATTATTCTCTTTTTCAATGGTGAAAGATAGTCTCGGGTGAATGTTGTTGAGTGTATCGGTGATGGAAGGAATGTCACAATCATTGTCAAAGATAATCAAGATATCATCCACATATCTACAATAAAATTTGATGTTAAGTAAATTGTTTAGGTTGTTGAAGATGATAGGGTCGTATTTTTGTAAAAATATTTCTGACATTATGCATGAGATTGGAGAACACATTGCCAATCCATCATCTTGTGAGTAGTATTTATTGTTAAATTGGAAATATTTTGTTGGGTTACTATTTTTACAAATTTAGAAATTTGGTCTGCATAATCTTTCGAAAGGTTTTTTGCTATTAAGGTCTTGTTTATTACGTTGATAGTTTCAGAAACAGGTACACTAGTGTATAGGTTGGAAATATCTAATGACATGAATTTTGAACTTTGACCAATGGAAATTGATTTGAGATTTTCAGTTAAATGGAAAGAGCTTTTTATATTGAATTCATTAGGAAGTTCTAAATTTTCAGATATAATTTTGTATATCTTTTTAGCGAGTTTGTATGCAGGTGCACATTGAGAGTTAACCAGTGGTCTGAATTTTTGGTAACAATGTGAAAGTAAGGGCTTTTGGATTCATGTTGATAAATCTGAAAGAATCTTTTGGTTGAATTATTAATGCGAATTTCTTTAAGACATCTTTGAGATTTTTTTATATTTATTAGTTGGGTCAACTTTTAGTTCAATAATATTGTTATTATGAATAAACTCAGGGGTTTTGGAGATATAGTCCTTCTTGTCCAGAAGAACTATGGTGTTGCCTTTATCAGTCTTGACATTAATTATATCATTAGAATCTAGTTTTTGTTTTATGGTTGAAATGTTTTTTTGATTGGTTTGATGATTTACCAATTTGTTTATGGTTGGTTATTATCTTGTGTAATTGGTTTGCAACCATGTTTTTGATAAGGTTTTTATTATCAGAAGGTAGTAAGTTGATAGCGTCCTCACTGTCAATTATCAATGATTTGGTCCTTTGTTTAATAGATGGTTGTTTGAGATTGAATTTGTATCCCTTAGAAGAGTTTTCTTATCTTTGTTACTTAATTTGAATTTTGAAATGTTGAGAAATTTGGGATAGAATTGAAATTTGGAGTGACATTCAGTTTTATTATCTTGCAATATTCGCTTTGTAATTTATAAAGAATATTTGATAATATAACAGTTAGATCAAGTGAAATGTGGAAAGTAACCCATAACATTAGGGTTTGGTTTGATAATTGTAATTGTTCATCTAGAATTTTTTTTTTGTGAAAAGTAGCAGCTTGAATGAAAACACATTGTGTTAACACATCATGTTCCATCACCTAACGATGTAAGTTTGTTTGTTTGAATATTGTTACGTTATTCTTCTTTTTTCTATATTATGGATTACTTTACATATTTCACTCACTGTTATATTGTAGCATGTCAATCAGTTAGATTGGACATCTACAATTAAAAAATTCTATAATTCATTAATTTATGCAAGAAATAAACTATATTCACATATTTAATTGAGTCTACTCTGAAGATGCAGTCTAATAAATTTATGTTTCTCCCTTCCTTCAAACATGTGGTTGGTCAAAAATACTGGCTTTTGTTAAATACGGAAGTAGATATCAAAGAAGAGAATTAATATTAACATAGTTATGAATAAAATACTTTAACACATTGCTTTTCCCATTGGATAATGTCAAATATATTTACTTACGCTTGCCATGCGGTTAACATGAAAAAATAGTAAACTACATCTATATCACCAATTCTTATTAAAATAATAATGGATTCTGAATAACAGAATTAAAACAGATATATTTCCATATAATATGCCTTGGTGAGTACTCAAATCTTCAGGATGTCTGCTGATTCGATTCTCCCAAATGTGAAGCTCAATAAAACTATTCAATGGTGGCCACACCACGTGCTATCATAACTAGATCTGTTGAAGAGAAGAAATGCGTGTGAGTATCGACGCAAAGACCTCCTCCTCATCAACGACCCTGGTGGTAAGCCAAGGAAGTTTCTTCCTACCTCTCCTCCGTGAGTGAATTTTTCTTGTTAATTCTCTCTTTCTGCCCGCCTTCGTCCGTAGTTCTCCTTTCTATGTTCTTTTGTTTGTCATCCTTTCTGCTTTCTTCCATTCGTATCAGGTTGGTAATTATACAAGGGGCCGCGTCCCAGCACACCATATAGCCAGTTTACTGTATCCCAGCATTGAAGGAAGGACTGCAGTTTAGTCACGTCGACCATGAAGATGGAGGCGTCAGATACACTGCCAACTTAAACAGGATGATGATTTTCAATAAACGCATATGAAGTCTAGGCCGTGGGATTCACCGCAGCTATGGATGGAACCACAGACTTCGATGTATTAAGTATTCTACAGTAATCGACGAGTCCTTATGACTTAGGATATTTTTTGTTATAAAGATGAGTTATATCTGTTTGCACCCTTTTAGTTTTTTTGTATAATGTCGGAGACGATTTTCTTTCAAATTGATAGTAGGTCTAGTTGACCGTTAATAATTTTCAAGTCTTGTTGACTTGCTAAACTCAACCTCTATTTTGTTGATTAAATACAGTGTCCTTTAGAATGCGGGACGAGTCCCTTTATTGCTTGTTTTTCAAATATTGTAATTCAGTACTGTAGACTCTGTTGAGATATATATACGCCACCGGCGTAGAAAAGTTATAATGTCTTAATTAGGGACTTATAATATTCCACTAGTTCCTTTAATATATTTTTGAATCAGAATTTGTCATGACGCCTTGTACAGTGTGAGCATCTGTTCAGTTTATGGATGGCTACCCCCAGGTTGTCTGTTTTGTTTACCCTATTACAATTCAGTTGATATCAGTGTTTTAGGTTGGTCAAGTAATCACGCTTCACGTGCAGTATTAGTTTTGGTGCGCAACCCAGGGAACTGCACGAGTCATAGTGGGGTCCGCGCAAATAATACTCTTTCACTTTTGCCTTTCGATCGATTTCTATTGTTTGTGTTGTTCTTGAAGCTCTTGCTATTAGAATAGTAAGTACTATTGAATGCCCTGGCAGTACCAAAGGGGAATGTGACCAGCCATAGTACTTTAGATGACACCTGTTTCTTAGCCATCAACTGCTGTTATCAACAGCTGGTTATCCTAAGTGTTTAATTGATAATATTTTGAAGGCCCTATCAAGCAAGGCCTGTTAAAAGTTACATGTATATCTTGTCATATATTTTTCTATTGGTAATTGTTCTACTTTATAGAAAAAACTTCTACCTGTGGCCTGGCGACTACGCAGCCCTAGTAGCCACAGTCTCTTTTCTCAAGACTAACTGATTGGATCAAAATCCTTACACGTTTCAACGTTGTAAACCATTGCTATCTTAACTATTGTTTTTTCTATCAATAAATCTATATGTTTTTCAATCTAAGTTCTTTTCAATTATAATGTGTGTAACCTGTAGGACAAATATGTACAATATTATCTAATATTCTTTATTAAGTCTTTAATTTTAATTTTACAATTCCATGAATATGGTACGTAAAATCGAATACCGAAACATGTTGGATAACTAAGGTTACGGTAATCTCCATCATACACTGGAACACTGAGAGGAGTAACGGAAACAAAAATCTGAGATAAGACTTAAGATAGATTTTTATAAAAAAATAGAGTTAAAATATTTTCAAGAAAGTTATTTGAATACTGAAACTTTTACAATTCAAGCAATCACCAACTTTTGAATAGATATGTTTTAACTTAATGTTTTAATATGTTTTATTTTCACTTTCATTAAAAACTTGTAAATTTATTGTGTATTATGTCATGTTTGTTAGTTTGACCAATTTGACTCATACTATATTAAATATAGTCAAGGTAACTATTTTAAATATCTTAGTCTGTTAAAGGAAAAACAGATAAAATTAAGCATAAGCAACTTGTAAAAGTGTTAATCATAATTATATTTATCATCAATATTCAATAGATTGATTAAATTTATTTGAACTCATACCTTTGTAAATTATTAACGAGAACATCTAAGTCTTGACTTTTATTACTTCCACATAGATGTTGTGTTTAAATTGATAATTTATCAGTGAAACCTAAGGTATATTTGTGCAAAGAGTTAAGTGTAAATTAAAAAGTATATTTACTAAGCTTTAAAGGCATTGAAAATTGTTAGCACTTCATTTGTTTAAGCAATAATTTTTATAACATATTTGAGAAAATAATTTATTTTTTAATAAAAAATTACAAAAGAATTTTTTCTGTTACTATTAATTTTTTTATTCATTATTAAATTATTTTATAACAAACTTTCCTTTCATATTTTTTAAGATTTCATAGAACTACTAAAAAGATTTCAAGTTTTATAAATACATACAGTCAAAACCGATTTTGCTTTTTTTGTATTTTTAATGCATGTAAATGTATGTAAATTTTCATCCCCTCCATAAATTTTTCATTGTTATCTAATTTTCCCAATGACTTTTATATAAACTTCCTAAGTTACAACTTTACTGCACAAGTTGAGGCAAGAACACACTTCCTCTCTATGTTGCGATCTTTCCTTGGTGTAGGCCTACTCAGAATGAACAAATGAAAAACTGGTAGGTAGCTACCTATATACCAATGAACCAAACAGCTTTATGGCTAGAGAAGAGAGTCCCCTGCATAAATACTGATTAACCAATCAGCTTCAGAAAACTTTTCATATGGAGGAATCCCCTGCCCAAATACTGCTTGACCTTAAACTTTGGCTACAGAAGGGAATCCCCTTATGCGGCATCTGGATTACTCACTTCCTTTTCATTTACTAATAATTACACACTTGGGCTGCTTATATGATGCTATAATTTTACAGTACCGTAGAGTGGGGTCAAAGTTAAAATAAAAATAAACAAAATTTAATTATTAATTGTGACACGTTAACATACAAATAGTCAGTATCAATTTTATTAAAAGTTTGACAAGCAGGCGTGAAAAAAATTATAAATGGTATATAAAAATCACTTTGATACACCACTTGAATGATAATGTTTAGAAACCAAAGGAACTAAGACCAAAATAGTCAATCTCACCTCATTTTGAAATTTTAATTCAACTAACCCTTTGGGTGACTTTGATCACCATAGAGTATCACACATCAAAGTTTTATTTTGTTTAAATGCAATACTATTTAACATTTACTGTTCATATTTAACTACATTTCTTCCAATAAAGTGGTAGTACATTCTTAATTTATATTTTTTTATCTTCAATGTCTAGTGCAGAATACATTTAGTGAATAAACTTAGGTATGTTAATGTAACTTGAACAAGTTTTAAAAAACAATCTTGTTTCCATACTAAGGATGTAATATTTACCATGCAGCCGTAACTAACATTATTTTACATTAACTTCTCCTTCAAAACAATATCAAAACCAGTTCCCAGATTTTTCTAGAACCGGTTCAAGTAAAATTGCCAAAATATCACCGATTTCAACAGTGACATCTTTTTACACACATTTAAAAACTGTTTTTATATTGTCAATAGATTTCATTCCCATTACTTTAAATTCTTTGTCACCAATTTAATCTTGAATTAAGGCAGCATAATGAAAATTTAAAGATCTGCATTTTCCAGATAAAACTTTAACAAGTACACAATTTCCTATATTGAAGTGTTCAAGAGTAGGCTGCAGAAATTCAACTTGTACCTCCTCATCTGCATTCATTAAATTAATTTCTGGTTCAGAGTCACTGGATGAAATTGTAGAATGTACATCTGTATCACTGTAACTTTCTTCATTTCTGCGAGCAGCTATACTCTTTCCAGGAACTACCATCTTTCTCCTTTTCTTTTGGTTTACTTTCACTTCACCATACCTTGTACTCTTTAAATATTCAATCAAACTATCATTTACTATTGCAGTGTCACAAGCGTTGTCAGGAACTTTGGAAATTACTTTATCTGGATAAAAAGGGACCAAACCAGTAGCCCTAACTAAATCCACTGAGCAAATTCTTCTGTATAGCATTATCTTGTCCATCCATTTTCTTTAGTGTAGAAACCAGAACAGCTCAGGAAGGATGGGTCTAAGTATGTGGTAATAAATATGTCCCAGCTATCACACTTAGTACCTCAACTTATCTTTAAATACAAGGATAGAAAAAAGAATATAGGCCTAAGAGATTTATAGTTTCACTTTAATTTAGCCTAACTATGAATTCTTAATTTGGGGAGTCAAAGTAACCCCATGCTAAAAACATAAACATTCTATTGAAACTAATTGAACAATTAAATTTTATTTTGAGCCAAGGCAGTCACAGATAACCACTATTTCATAATATAATTCAAAAATACTATTAATACTTGTACTTAAGTTTGCACATTCAAAAGTTTGAAGGCTACACTTTTTCACTAATTTTCTTAGAAGATATTAAACTTTAAAGTGTACAAGAATGAATCCTTTCTACAAATGACTATTTATCCTAATGTAAACAAACATATATCAGAATGACCCCCCTCCCCGCAAAAAAAAAGTATTAAAAATCCATACAAGTTATTGAATGAATTATCAAAATAACAAAGCAAAGGGTATCAAGTTCACCCCACTCTACATTACTGGAAACACAGGAAATTTTGAAGAAAAATATATAGATAGGCGCACCAAGTGGGTTTTTCAGGTGGGCCCACTTAAGCAAACCCTGCTTTTTAGAGACACAACCTTGAGTGTGTTTTCACAGCCATTTTAATGTTTACTCTTAAAAAGCAGTGAGGTGTATAGGTTGCCAACTAAATATATTTATAAAGTTAAATCTAAATCCTCTGACCTAATTCACTGGCTGCATGGTCTAAGGTGTCACTCTTGCAAAAGACTATATGATGATGACTGGGCGATTAGGGTTTGAATCCTTGTCAGGTGTACTGAGAGTGATTATTACCCTAAATTCTTCCTCCACAAAAAGGAAAGTACACTTCCTCTAAATTCAACCTTCCTCATTCCTAAGGCATTAGCGTAATTAAGACACTTGTGTATAACCTAAACTGGTAGTTAGATGCAGTGTTAAAGATAACTTCTGAATGTTTACATTAAGTTCTAGCTTGAGGTAATTGTAAATAACCATAACGTGGTTAACCCAAACTTTAACAAGACTGTGAAGTTGGCAGTACCCATAACAGCACTTTTTTTTATGTGAGTTTGTGCCTAAAGAATATCTTACTAACACAATTTGTGAGGCGATAGTTTTCATGAAAGCCCCAATATTTAGTGCTAGCCCATATCATCACTGAATATGTGCATAGGTTTCTGAATTTGTGTTGTTACCAACTTTACGGACTTTACTTTAGCCCGGTATTAAACATGAGATCAAAATGTGCATTATTTCAATTTTACTACTCATTTGGGCACTGCACATTTAATTAAACAAATGGGCTGGTGATGAGGAAGGTATAACTTAGAGGAAATGTACTCACAAACATACACAAGTGGGAAACCATTTAGGAAACACAACAACCCTTAATACACCTGGCCAGTATTCAGTCCCCAAACACCTTGTCACAAGCAATTTAGTAGGTTACAACCACACCCCCTTAACCAGATTTTAACCCTACTAATTAAAAACTATACTACCTGTAGGAGAAGAATGATGCGACTCATCTGATGATAACAACTCAATCTCACTAGAACTCATCTTGACTTTGTGTAACTTTTAATCCTCGTGATCATCTCTAAAAATAATAAGACCATAGTTTAAAAAAAAAATCTAATTATTTATAAATTGAAGATAAATCATAATCTTCCATACATGTGATGTTTCAAATAGGTATATCTTTTACATATGAACAACTAATAAGGTATAGTTTAGAGGATATATAGGCTACCAGTAAATGCGTGATGGAATAGCAGTAAACCATTTACATAAATATACCTTTGGTATACCTGGGCAGGGTCTGAATTCTGACCTCTCTATCACCAACGAACCAGCTTGGTGTTTTAGTGCATGTGCTGTTTTAAGTGGGTATTCACATATTCTGTTGTAGATAAATTACTGTATATATCCACAAAAGTTTTTTTTATTTAAAAAATAAATCAAAATACATCTAAATAATAAATACTATAGCAAGCATTACTAAATTATTAATTAAGTTAACAACATATTTGGTGGGTTACAATCAGTAGAAATGGAAAGTTTAATGTGAAGCCCTGAAATTTATATTGATCAGAGTTTTGACTTCATTTAAATGAACTGATATATTTGAATTTATATTAATACTTTATTTTACTTCATTTGCAAGTTGTGATAATAAATTAGGAAAAATGAGAGCTTGAAGCAAAACATATCATTCATGTTAACTCTACTTTAGCAGGATTTATAAGTTTTGGTGAAGGTCGTACTTTTTCTCACTTTCTAAAATAAGGGTACAATACATATTGTGTTGTTTAGTATTTATGATCCTTAAAAACTAGCAGCAAAGTACAGGACAGATTGTATTATTATTATTATTAGCACCACGTCTTACTACCCGTTCGGGTTATACGCACTTACGCTAATGTGTAATGGTAGGGTGATTGTGAGATGAAATGGAGGACCTACAGTTTAACGTGGAATCCGAACCACGGTGGAGGCCTGGAACTCCTCACATTCACAAGATGTCTTGTCAGAGGTGAAGGAAGGGTTTGGTAATCAGATAAATCTTTGCCGGGACCAAGGATTGAACCCCGGCCGCCAGCATAGAAGTCTGACACCTTACCCCTAGACCGCCAGATTGTAAAGATTTCCCTGAAGTGAGTTGGAGTTTTTAAGTGACCAGTGAAAGTCAACTTGGCCAAATTGATTTCTAGGTATGGAAATTGTCCAAGGAGATGTACTAAGGGTTGCAGCCATTGGAAAAACCCTCATTATCACACCATCATACAAATTGGATGTGTGCTAAAAATATTTTGATTCAGATAATTTTTCCCAATAGATTAAATAGATCGATTTACCATCTGGTCATTTTTTTTTGAACCTGTCATTTGCAACAACAAAAAAATCTAGGGGTTAGATTGAACTTTAAGTCATGGCCATGGGGTAAAATATAAAAACAATTTGAGAACCACTTATCTAGATCACATGTGTGAGTGTTGGTTTCTGTGAATCCCCACACTAGTGCCGTATTTCAACATTTAGACAGCTAAGTCCAGATGTAAACATGCAACACAAACAAGTGGTTTGATCCATATTCCCTTATAATATGACAAACTACCATACAACAGTAAAATTGATTATTTTTGTGAATGCTGTATTAAATGAGATTATAATTTATCAATGAATGTAACAGTAGCAAGGTTAGATCAAAGTCAGCCGAGTAGGCCTAGTTTCAGTATCGGTAGTGAAGGTTAGGTTGTTTGGATAGGTGCTTAGTAATATATTTATACATTATTAATATCCTTATATATTACTCTACTTTAATATTTCACTTCCAGTGGATGTGTTCATTTTGATCTAACCACGTTATCAGTTTAGTTCTAATGGAGCCTTGTGAGTTTACTATATGTTAAACCATTAGTGGATGTGTGTTTTCAATTAAATAAGAAAAGTAGAGCCTATAGGCCTAGGCCAAGTTAACCACAAACAATAAATTAAGTCTATTTCGAAAGAAATAGAAACTCGGTCACTCCAAAAGATTGAGCATTAATCGGTGTAAAGCTTCAATCAATTTTACAGATTTTTCAACCAAGTTATTTTGTTCAGGCATCACTTAGGTGAGATTGGTTAAGAATTGCTTACTAAATCAACCAAGTTTTTTTAATGAACTTGACTTAAGTAATAATGAATGTACCGCATTTTTGTGAGTGTAGTGTTAGTATAAATTTTGAAATCTTATTTTTAACAAAAATAGCTTAATAGTATAGTTAATAGATTTCACTCCCAAAAAAGTAAGTTATTTTAAACAGAATAGGACCAAGATGGTATTGTGGTAGTAATAATAATAATATTTAGCACGTTTTACTGCCCGTTCGGGTTATACGCTTGGTATTGTGGTAGATTAAGTATTTTTGCATGCAAATTACATAATTGGTAAAAAAAAAGTAATATTGTTGTCGAAATAAGATCAACTTAATGTTTGGAATGTGTCATATTATGAAAATGTTTTGTAACTAGAGAAAATAATTCTGACATTCAGTGTAAGGTACAATTCAGTACCATAACCTATTTTTTTATTTTCTAACGATTATACAATTTTAAAAATTGCTTATCAGATTAAGATTTTAATAATATTTAAATTAATGTCACTTTAAACTTAGGCCTAAAGATTAGTATGCAGAACCACCTAACAAGTTATTTTGATACATTTGTAGGGTATTTAGATTAAATATTTTAAATTGTTGAATCCATTATTTAATTGAAACCGTCAATACGGGTCCTTTTAAACTTAATCTTGATAAGAAGTTAGCATGGTAGAACTTTAGTATTGCTTACAATCATTATTGATTTGTTCATATTACCTCAAGGGTGAATCAAAAAATCAAATTCATCTCCGATTGTAAAAAAGTTCTTTGTACAACTCAGGAGTTTGTTTGAGGTGAAAAGCATTAGTAGGTATTCGTTGTTGCTACTGTCCATGATATTAAAAGTAAAGATTTTCATTAATAAATGATATCAAGCCCACACACTGCAGATACAATCTGCTCTTCTTACATGAGAAAAGTCACTAAGACGTTAATTCCTTTTGACATATAAATTACCGCCATTTGTTAGTAACGAAGGATTCAGAAGCCGATAACTTTATATCAAGAATACACCAACGACTTCAAAGTAGTGTTGAAGCATACAAAAAAATGTATAATAAACTTTACTTAATGAGAAAAATATACACTCTATATAATATAGCGCTCGTGGTGATTTAAAACCATAACTAAGTCAAGCCATCTCATCTCGGATCTTATTAGTAAGCTAGACTATATTCTATGGTTTTGATCAGTTTTAGCCAAGGAGAAATTATTAGCAAGAGGAAAACAGTTAACAAAAAGCAACAAGAAGAATGTATAAAAATAAATATAATATAAAGGAATACGTGTGGTGAAAAAAGAATAATAGCTTCTTAATTTAAATTATAAACAAATTGTTTGGAGAAATAAAAATTGCTGTGTAATTTTAGTTGATATGCCAATATGACTCATAGGCATGGAAAGCCCTAAACAGAATGAATAAAGAATAAAAATTGTTTCTAAGACGATTTATTTCTAATCATTAAACAAGAAATATATCGACTTGATGACATTTTCACGACTGTTAAGATCCACTAATTTACTTTGATCATGTAATGTTCATATTTACCCTATAATTATTATTTATATTTAGGCGTTCTGTTGTATGACAGATCCAATTAGTGTTGTTAATGAACTTAGACAACAATGCACCCATTTGTCTTCTTCCGCTTTGAACTTCCAGAATTTTCTTTTTCCTACAAATCATCAAATATTTTAATCCTCCTTGTTCCTAAACTCTTTTTTCTCTAAATCATTATTTTTATGAAATCGTTCAAAAGACAGTTACTCCTAAGAAAGTGTCCATTCCAATTTGCTTAGAACCGAAGAATCACATCCAAAATGGTTCTATTCTCAGCCATTCTTTTTAGGACTTTTTCATTTTCTGTCAACATGATATTCTAAAGTTTTCTCCAGCACCGAATTTCAAAGCTCTTCAAGTTTTTTTTTTTACATTCTCCTAAGAATCCAAGTTTCTGATACATACAGCGCGATGGTCCAAATGTAGCATTTCATCAGTTTTTTCCTCAGTTCCAAACTCAACTTGCTGGTCAGCAGTAATCTCTTCTTAAGTGAAGCTTCCCTGCCCATGTTAATCCTCGACCTAATTTCCTTTGTGCAGTAGGCATCCTGTGTCAGCAGACTTCCCAGGTACTTGAAATGTTTTATTTTAACCATCTCCTGGTTTCCAATTCTGATTTCCAGTGGCTCTTCATTTTTTTAAATTATCATCTCAATGTTGATCTCCATGCCATATCTTCTCCCTATTTCCATCAGCCAGTCCATCATTTCCTGCAACTTGACTTTATTTTTGGCCAGCAACACAAGATCATTTGTGTATTTTATTGTGTTGATAACGCGTCATACTATCCAGAAATTGCGACGTCCCTCCAAGGTTTCTCTGACCAGCCACTCTTCACACAAGTTGACTGGGTGAAAAACAGCATTCCAGCCTCACAAATCTTCCTATCTCTACGCTGTTAGTCACTTCGTAATTCAGTCTCACCTTCCCTCGCTGTCCTGGGTAGAGGTTTTCAATCAGGCTTCCATCCCTCTAGTTAATGTTGATCTTCAAAAATATTTCCATAAGTCTCTTCCATTTCACTCTATCGAAAGTCTTTTGCCAGTCAATGAAACCAATGTATACCATTACCTTGACTTTCAGCTGTATCTCTGAAACTATTCTCAGTATCCCTATGACATCTTTGATTCCGTTTCTGTATCCAATTGCTCTTCTTCCGTTACACTTTATATTTTATGTTCTAGTTGCCTGTTGAATATTCTTGCAGCGATCTTCCCCACATGAGAGATGAGGCTGATGATCCTGTGGTCACAACATTTCTTGGCCGGTTTCTTCTTCTTCAAAGTCACCATGGTTACGTTTAGAAAGTCTTTGGGCCATTCTCCTGTTTCTTATATTCTATTTATACATTTTCACAGAGTCGTTAATTCGTTGTTTCACAATTCCTTCAAAAGGTCAGATAGAATGTACTAATCTTCAGCAACTTCCTTCTTTGCATTTTCATTGTGACTCTCCACTTCACTTTTTACGATGCTGGCTCCTTTTTCGTCTTTCACTACCTCGGATTTTTCTTAAATCTCCAGGTTTCCTGGTCGATTTTCCTTTTCGTAAAGTTTCTTTTATATAAACATATTTTACAAATCATAATACCTCTTCGTGGTCCGTTACCAACTGAAGTATAAGGTTTTCTATTACTATTTTTTTGCACATCATTGTTTAAATTCCCTCTGAGATTCTTTGCTTTCTGGTACATGAGGTCATGCCTTCCTTTTCATAATAGTTCGATAAACTAATCTCATGTCTTCCCAATATAATTTTTCCTCTCATTGTCTGTTTCTTCCTTAGCTCGTTGTTTAACTTAATATATAATTCATTGTTGAACTTTTTCCATTTTCTTCTCTCTTTAATTTTCTGGAGCATTTCTGTTGTTACTCAAGAATTACATGAAGTCCTCTTCAGTTTTATAGCATAGTAATTTGACATCTTTGACAAAAAAAACTTTCTTAACGGTATTTCACTTGCCTGTCACAGTTATACTCTCTTCTGTCCCCTCACTTGACTATTGTTCTATTGAACTTTCTCACAATGTCACTCTTTCTTTTTGATATTTTTAAGTCCCGCCCCAGTTTTCTCTAGCTCATCTTCTTAGTACTCTTTAGTTTTGTTTCTATGTGCACCACCAGCAAGTTGGGGTTTGGTCTAGTTATGGGCACAATAAAATGATTTTAATAATCGAATAAACATACGATTCTTTGAAACATAAACGAATGAATTGAAAGAATCATTCAAATGATTTTGAGAAGTACCTAATAAAGTGTCGGTACTAATTTAATTAAAATTACTTACTAGTTGCTGGTTATGCTTTGTGCTACTATCCTCTTCACCCAGATGTCGGCTCTGCCAACGTGCATTCCTTTTCGTTTGTAGTTTATCAACATTTTTCTATTATTTTGTTCCTTGGGGTGGTGTCAAATACCAACGTACAGCCACATCAAAATGCTAGACAGTGAACGCATTAGTCATATAAATACCTCACCAATGATATAAATACTTTTGCGTAATAATAATAATAATAATAATAATAATAGCTTCAATTAGAATCAAACATACAATCATTACAGTACTACTCGACAAACGACGACATAAGTTTGCTGTATAATGATATTTTGTGTTATAAGACTGTAAAATTATTTCAATGAATAAAATTATAATACGATCTTAATATTACGGCTGGACAATGTTTTGTTAAATATATTTATAAAAAAGTATATACTTATATGTAATAAATTTAAGTCAACGTTTAAAATAATAAATCTCTCAACCCTTCTGAGCCAATTGCGTTTAGTTGATTATGGAGGTAAAGTTTTTAGAAAAGAAAACGAACAATCTACGTACAGTATCCCCATGTCTTCTTTGGTGCTGATTGACAGCTGAGAGCTGATGGCTTTGAAAAGTTACCAGACCAAATTATGTATCCCTACGCTGAATCATATGATCTGCAAGAACATGTGTTTAACAGCTGTCCCTTCTGACGAACAAAATTTAGGTATATACCTTAATGTTGACTGACAGAAGTCAGCTGTGAGCTGTCAGTCACCACCAAAGAAGCCATGGGGCTACTGTAGTATACATTATAATGTAGCAAAATAAACGAATCTTTGTAATTTTCATTCAAATTATTTTTGGCCGATATTCGATTGTAAACTCTACAATCACTTACACATTATATTGAATTAGCTTTAGAATCATTCGAAAGAGGAAGGTCGATTTGTGTGTAGTAATGGGGACTATTTATTGAAAATTAACTTAATAGAAATAAAGACCTGTATAGAGATAGCCTGGAAACATACATAGTCATAAGATCTATTTTCCTCAGCACTTCTGGCAAGAGAGCGGTAAGTGAATGAATCGGTCAGCTCGCGTCGTCATTTACTGTTTTCATTCGAATGATTTGAAAGAATCGAATGAATCCATTCTATTCATCCGATTCAGCCCATCACTAATCTGGTCTGAATTGTTGTTGACAATTGGCAATGTCTTCACATCCTTCATTCCATTACTGAATCCCTGTTTGACATACCACATTCTCTCCCTCCTTTTTGCCCCTAAACTCCGAGGGTGAACCGCCCACCTGACCAAGCCAGCGGATTCGAAGTATCCACTTACTCCATCTGGCTGAGACAAAGCGAACTACGTTTACAACCAAAAGAGCGTGGGAAAAGGCATCTAAACAAAGGGAGAAATAAATTTATAATGGACATAAATAGTTATAATGTAAATATTGCTAGATATACTTGTAAGGTATTTTCTTACAATCTTCACTGAATATAAAGAATAAGAATACCCTAGAGATTAAGACCATAATATTATGTATCAGTAATCTTGTTACACTATGACAATTTATATTTACTGTTGTATGTAAATACATTTTGTGTGCTTTGAACCCTTCTGAACAAGATTAAGGGGAATACAGGAGGTCCAAATATAATAAAAATATATCGGGGCAAATAGGGCAATAGGAGATAGTGCTAGGAGTTCTTTGCTTTGATTGTATGTCGACAAACATTCAAAACTCAGACCCCGCAACTCCCACCCGTTGCGGAGTTTAATAAGAGAACGATCTATCTCTATAGATAGTTAAAAGAACGAAGATTAAACTCTAAAAATAGGTACATCAAAATGAAGACTAAAACAATAACACAACATAAAATAAAATACCTAGGATATGGTGGATTAAAGTTATGAATAAGAATAGGAAATGTTTTCGAGTTGGTATTTATTTAACAGGCAATTAATCCTTTGAGAAAATATATAATTGATATAATGTGACAAAATTGACATTTACGAAATATTTGAGACATCATTAGCGTATGCAAGCAATATATATGTATATATTTAGGGAAAACCTGCAGGGTTTATATTATTAAACAAATTTTAATCTTTTGGTTAGACCGCCATTATCATAAATTAACCCAATACTGTAAAATGGCATTGATCACTTAAAAAACAATATCAAGAAAATTAGTTACGAGTTCATATGTTACATAAAAAAACAGATATTCAAATAAGCTACCCTTAGCTGGATAATTGTAAAAAATATTTCTCCTAAACATTTAGAATATAGACCTATACAACAATTTAACAAGCCTAAAAATATTCATTCTGAATTCTACCCAAATATTTACTTTCCAACCTATTTTATTAACAATTATACGATTTTTCCATAATAACAATAAATTGCAAAAGTTAATGTTGAGACGTCATGGATAAAACAACTATCATTTAATTTTAGAAGTTTTACTGAACCCATGAACATATTTAAATTTATTATCAAAAGACCGAATAATACAATATTCATGAGATTCAAGATCGACTTTTTTGTCAATGGTAACATATCGTAAACATCCTAAAGTGTATAGTCGATTTTTATATTATCGAAGAACAAAAAAAGATCGATCATCGATATAAATGTCTCGATCGTGTAACTAATCGACTTAGATGTGAAGTCGAGCGTATTTTCAATTATTATAAATTTAAAATAAAATTACCGAAAAAGAATTTTTAATAAGAAATTTACATGATATAAATAAGAAATGTTAATGAAGCTGAAAGGAAATGTTGACCTTACATGTTATATTACTCGAAGCTAGAGCTTCTCTTGCTCCCAATCCGATCAAGTCCAAGACTGACGTCTGATCGCTCAGACGCCATTATATATTCAACGCAACCCAGAAAAAGAATAACGGAAAAAGGGGTAGGGTACACACATGGAATATTCGGGAACCACACACGCGCATGAAAATATACATCGAGAAGTTTCTTTACAGTTCAAAGCTCCTCCTAAACTAGGGGTGAGTAGAACATCTTCACAACAAAATATCTTTGTCACTAAGATCTTTGGCACATACTGAGTGCACAATCGATGGTCAGTATTATATCCAACGTGCGGCTGAGTAGGTGTGTTTTGATAGTAACTCGCGTTAGTGTTCCCTGTTGACGCCGGCTGCAGTATGATGGGGTATGTTGAATTTATTTTATTTGTTCACTCATGTCGCTAAATGTTACACTAGAGATGGGAAAAACAGTGATTTTACGATATCAGCGAATACAGTGACTGTGATTTTAAAATATCGGTGATTTATACCAGTGATTTTTCACTGTTAGTACAGTAACCCCATGGCTTCTTTGGTGCTGACTGACAGCTCACAGCTGACTTCTGCCAGTCAACATTTAGGTATACACCTAAATTTTGACCGTCATAAGTGATAGCTGCTAAACACATGTTATTGCAGCTCATATGGCTCGGCGTAGGGATACATAATTTGGTCTGGTAACTTTTCAAAGCTGTCAGCCAGCACCAAAGAAGCCATGGGGCTACTGTATTTAGCTGCTGTCCGAATAGGCGCGTACAATCGAGTATCGAGTATCGAGTATGGAGTACGGAGTATTTCTGAGTACTTGGTATTTACTCGAATAATCCCATGACATTCGGTTGTCGGTTGGAACTTGAAAGGAGAACTAATTACTTGGAAGTTTGGCGGCTTGCAATGGAATTCGATACTTAAAGACTTAACATAAGCTCTTTCTGTCGGCACTCGGCAGTCGGCACTGACATTGACATTATTGACATACAGCTACCTAATCTCCGGGTTTCGTGTTGCCTGACTAATGTACAGTCAATAAAAAAGTATGCGTTTTAAGAAGTTTAATACAATTGAAATATAGAGAAATAAAATATGTTATTTAGTATTTTATAGTGAAATGTTATGTAATCTGTGTTATGTGATTTTTTTTCGTAGCCTACTTTTAAAAAGAATCCGAAATGTGATTTGCTTAGTAAGCTTGCTTTTGAATTTTGCTCTTAACAACAAAGTCATTTTTACGTAGCAATCTTATACTGTTTTTGATAAATGAGCTCTAAGAGATCAAGTGTTTTAAATAGAAATAACACGTAAAACATGCCAGTCAATAAGGTCGATTCTCAATTAGTTGGTAGAAAATAAAAAATAAAAGAATAACAAAGGCCGTGAAGCGAGTATTTATTCGAGTGTCTAGAAAAAAAAGCAATACTTGCTCCGTAGCTCGAGTATTGCGAGTATTGAGAGTATGCGAGTATCTCCGCTCACTGATATCTCAATCACCGATACTTTTGAGATCGAGTAACTGGGAGTATCAGTGATCAAATGGTATCGGTGAAAAAATCACAGTCAGTGATATATCGCCCATCTCTATGCTACACCTTTATATGAAGGCAGCTGGATTATTGTTGTTAATCATTTCTTGATGTTTAATGGTTATTGTGAAAAAACATCGACACTGCCATAGAGCAATACTATGGCGGGAGAACATAGATATTTTATTAATGTGTGTCAAATCGCATTTTTATCGATTGTTTTTAATTTCTCTTTTTCATTATCAAATAAATTATGTAATTGTGAGAGGATGGGGTGATAAGAAGCAGTGGAATCAAGATACTCTATTTTGCTTTTTTGTTTATTAGTGGAAAAATCTGTAAATATTTCAAAAGGAACAAAGATAATTTACCCACAAACTAGAAAATATTCGTTGACTTTTTTGTGTGTGTTTTTCTAACCTTTTTTTGTCTACCAAACACTTTATCGACCCAAAGTTGCCCTTTTTTAAAAATTCATTTTTAAGATTGTTTCCTTATTTTTATTCACCTGAGCATGTGGGAAATTAAAAAGGTATTGTGTGGATTTTTTTTAATTCTCTCATAAACAAAGAAACAAAAAAAAATATTTTTCTTACAACCCCAATTTTATATTTTTGTGAGGTAATAAGAAACTTAAGAGATATATTTATCTGCTTGAAGACGCCTAGAAAGTACGAGAAGAAAGACGTTAGGGTTACCTACGACCCTGCACGTATGGCAGAAGCAGCAACCATAACTCTATGAAGTGCAATTTGGGACGCTTTTTAAACATTATGAAAAATAGCAACTAATGCTAAAGTGGGAGGAGGCCGAAATCCTGAACTTAGTTATAAGGATGAGAAGGAACTTGGTCAGTATCTGCGAGTGTCTGCGTTGCATGTTGAAGGTCTGACACGGAAAGAAATCATACAACTGCTGACAGAGTTTGTTTGTCAGGAGAAAATAGAAACAAGATGGAAGAGGGGAAAATACCCCGATGAAGACTTGTTTCGTGGATTGCTTGCTAGTCACCCTGAGTTAATAATAAGAAGGTGTGAAGCTCTTAGTTCGCAAAGGGTCAGAGAAACAGATCCTTTCATCATAAAAAAAAAAGTATATGATGATATCGCCAAGAAGTACAAGGATGAGAGCATCGACCCTGAAAATGGTGGAATCTTATTTAACTGCAATGAAATTGCCTTCTCTCATAATCCAAAGGATATGAAGATCGTTGCTGAAAAAAGTGTAAGAAGATTTTCAAGAAACATCGCAGGAACTGGAAAAACAAACAAAAAACAGCGCTTGCCTGTGAAGAGCCTGATGGGACAAAATTTCTATCATTCATCATCTTTACGGGTAAACAGATGTGGTCAACATGGGTACCAAAACGAGAATATCCAGGAATGTGCTATGAGAGAATGGTTGGATGGGTGGAAATTTATTCATCAATTGGTTCACAGAGTTATTTCTGACCTCTATTCCCCCCCC